>JAVLVB010000197.1:626640-673652 GCA_032876305.1 Orestias chungarensis
AAATTATCAGTTAAACCAAATATACTACAACATGATTTATGTGAGCTGTTCTGATTTTAAAGTTAAGCATCTTGCGGCAGAGATTTTGAAAGACTATAACACATCTTAGGCTTTTTTTATATTTAAAAAAATCCTTACAATACTGTAGATGAGCATCAATAACCATCTCTTTAAACCAAACCCCTGTTTTAAGAAAACCAGCTTTCTTACTGTGGAAATATTTAGTAAATGTCAGGAGCTTTGGATGAGTTTATTTTCGTGTGATTTTAAGAGACAGTCAAAAACTCCCCCAAAATTCCCTTGAAGGGAGAATTTAAATATCCATCCATCCATCCATCCATCCATCCACATAAATTCATCCATCCATCCATCCATCCATCCATCCATCCATCCATATCGGTCTCCTTATCTGAGGGCCCTTTACCACCAAACTGGTTCCAGTGCTGGTTTGGTGCTCGAGCCAGAGTTAGCACTGGTTCTTTCTGTTTTCACTTACCAAACGGGTTCCAAACTGGTGCTTAGGTGGTTCCAACTCTTTCTGGGGTCAGAGGGGACAACAGGTTCGACGTGATGACGTCAGCGACTAGGGGCGGGGCTACGTAAAACTATTAGCCCTTAAACAGGAAAAGAGGGGCAGTTGTTAAACAACACTGGAGCTGCTTGTGCGACAAAAGAAACAAAATGGACCAGAGATGAAAGCATCAGTGGTCAGTGGAGGAGACAAACTTCCTTCTCACAGTGTGGTCCTCCAGCAAAATGTAAAAAAAATTGCAGGGGCTTCAAGGACCAAACCTTTTTTAGAGGTTCTAGTCCAATGATAACAACTTCTGTCTTTTCAGAGTTCAAGAGCAGAAAGTTTAAAGTCATCCACCTTTTTATGTTATCTAGACATGCCTGTAATCTACCAAACTGACTGGATTCATCAGGATTTATAGATAAATACAGTTGTGTATCATCAGCATAACAGTGGAAATTTCCAAAATGGGGGTAATAATAATAGGAAATACTTCTTAAAATTTTTTTGTCAGGATTGGATCCAACATACAAGTTGAAGGCTTAGATGAAGAAAATATTTTTGAAAGCTCAGAAGGCTCAACTGGAACACAACACTTCAAAAAGAGATCAGGCTCCAGAGTCACATTCAGTACCTCATTGCTTACTAAGGTAGTAGTTATATTTGGTAGGATGCCATCAATTTTAGATTTAATAGATTCAATTTTATCAATAAACAATTCCATAAAGTCATTACAGCTAAGAGTTGGAGGAATGGATGATATAACAGAGTTTTCGTTTGTTGCAAGTTTAGCAACTGTATTAAAAACAAACCTAGGATTGTTCTTATTCTCCGCACGTAAGTGAAGACAGCAAGAGTCTTGAAGTGGAGGGCGTCCCGGGGGACAACAGGAGCAACGAAGCTCAGGAAGACGTACCAAAAGACAACAGAAGTCCAGAAGCTCAGGAGGACGTCCTGGAGGACGACTAAAGTCCAGAAGCACAGGAGGACCTCCCGGGGGATGACAGGAGAAATGAAGCTCAGGAGGACGACAGGAGGAGAGAAGCTCAGGAGGACGTCCCGAAGGACGACAGAAGTCCAGAAGCACAGGAGGACGACAGAAGGCACGAAGCTCCGGACAACGACAGGAGGCATGAAGCTCCGGAGGGTTTACAGAAGGATGGCCGTCGAACCCATGAAAATCTGGAGGTCGCCCGACAGGACGATGGCAGGAAGCGCAAAGATATGGAGGTCGTCGGCGGCAGGAACCACGAAGACTAGGAGGTCGTCCGACAGGACGGGAGGCACGAAGACTTGGAGGTTGCCCGACAGGATGGCGGCAGGAACCACGAAGATCTGGAGGTCGTCCAACAGGATGACGACAGGAACAACAAAGACTTTGAGGTCGTCCGACAGGACGATGGTAGGAACCACCAAGATCTAGAAGCTACCCGACAGGAAAACGGCAGGAAGCACAAAGATCTGGAGGCCGTCCGACAGGACGATGACAGGAGGCACGAAGACTTGGAGGTCGTCCGGTAGGACGATGATGACTGGAACCACGAAGACTTGGAGGTCGTCCGATAGGACGACGATGGGAATCCCGAAGATTTGGTGGTCGTCCGGCAGGACGACGACGTGAACCCAGAAGACTTGGAGGTCATCCGGCACGAAGATCTGGAGGTCGTCCGACAGGACGAAGAGTGGAACCCCGAAGATCTGGAGGTTGTCCAGCTGGACGACGACAGGAACCTTGAAGTCTTAGAGGCCGTCCGGTAGGACGACGACAGTAACCTCGAAGACCTGGGAGTAGTCCGACAGGACGACGACAGGAGTTATGAAGCGCTGGAGCGAGAGCTCTGTAGTACGCTCCTCCTGGAGAGAGAGCTCTGTAGCACGCTCCTCCTGTAGCGAGAGCTCTGTTGCAGGCTCCTCTTGGAACAAGAGCTCTGTTGCAGGCTCTTCCTGGAGCACAAACTCTGTGGCAGGCTCCTCCTGGAACACTAACTCTGTGGCAGGCTCCTCCTGGAGCTGGAGCTCCTCGACAGTTCCAGGAACCTGTAAATAATTTCCAGCTTGTTCTGTTTGCTGAGTGCAGTTCTCCACCTGAACAACAGGGGGCTCACGTGAGCAGACAGACAGCGCCAGGCGGGGAAGAACTGAGTTAGGAAGAGCTTGCTTACATACTGGTCAACGTTGCGGAAGGAGTGCGGGGTGTCGGAACTAGAAGCCGGCGGAGCAGCAGGAAAGGCTAGTTTATTGCCGAAAAATACCTGCTGGAGCTGAGATGCAAAGAGATGCGGTTTCAAAGAGCTTGGGCAGCCCTCGCGGAAGCACTGCGAGGCGTCGGACCCAGAGCACGGCGGCGCGACTTGTCTCTGCCACAGTTTTCTCTGCGGTGAGGGAATGCAGCTTAGAGGAGGAAAGGTTTTTACATGACAACAGGGACCAGTTCCTGGAAGTGGAATAGCAAGCCGTGAGCCTCGGAATGAAGACGCAGCACAACCAGGAGGATCGGCAGCCGAAAACCCAGCCAAAAGCTCTGAATCGTGCACTGAAGTCCCACTGGAGAGAAAAGGAGGCATCTGCGCAGCATCACGCTGACCTCCCCGGAAGTAGTGAGATGCGTCAGCCACAAGAGCAGTCCGTGAGGTGCCGTAAGTATGGCGGCGTCCTTGGCGTGGAGATGATTTAACGTCCCGAGAAGGCGGAGATGAGCCGTATCGCTTCCAGGAGGAGGGAACGGCAGCCGCGTCCCTCGGTAGGAAGATATCGACTCCACAGGAACCTTGGTTTAACTCATGTTTTTCTCTGCCTCGCAGCGAAGAAACTCGAACAGAGTGATCATCTCAGAGCCAGTCGCTGGGTCGATGTTTGGACTTGGAGCAGAAACATAATTTGGATGACATGGAGGAACGCTTCTGCGGCCTTGGCGTTGTTTCTGATGAGGTGATGTGGAAACAGCATACTCGGACATAAAGGTTAGTGAACCAGAATTCTGTCGGGTAGCTTGTTGCTCCATCTCCTCCAGCATCAGTGGAGAAGAAAGGATTTCCTCATCTTTATATTGATTCCTTTGAGCTAACTCCAACTGTTGTTGCAATGAAAGTAACTACAGCTGATACTGATTGTAATGTGGTTGGCTGAAAGAGAGAAAGTAGGGAAAAACGACAGGGAACCAAATAAACCAACACGGAAACTGTCAAACCATGACAGCATGAAAGTAATTTGCTGACCTCCACTGCATTTCTCTGAAACACTGAAGAAATTAAAGGTGGAAATGATTCTTTAAATTTGTAACAGCATTGTCTGATAGAGACCTACTATAAACACATTTTCTCTCAGATTTTAAGTACCCAGTGAAAAAGAACTCAAAAGTTTATGAAAAATGGTCAGAAAGAAAACTGTTATGAGGCATTACTGTAACTTTTTCACACTCAATGCCATAAGTCAGCACAAGGTCTAAAGCGTGACCAGAGAGTGCGTTGGTGTCTGGACTTTTTGAGTGAAGCCAATTCATTAAAATGGCAGTAAAGGCTATATTTAGGGTGTACGTTTTGGTGTTAACATGAATTTTAAAATCTCCCACTCTAATGATTTTATCAGTGTTAAACAGTAATTCAGATTAAAAAAATCTGAGATCTGATCTTTAAATTCAGAGTAAGGACCTGGCGGACGATACAAAATACTAAACAGAAGTGGTGTAATTCTTTTAGAGGTTGGATGAGGAAGGCTAAGGGTTAAATGTTCAAAAGAACTATAACTATTGGTACACATGGGATTAATTAATAAATCTGATTGAAAAATGCTTCCTACTCCTCCACCTCTCCCAGTACTTTGAGGAATGTAAAAATTAGAATAATTACAGAGAGTTGATTGGTTTATACTAACATAATCCTCTTGCTGCAGCCACGTTTCTGTGAGACAAAGCAAATCAATTTGATTATCAAGAATTAAGTCATTAACTAACAAGGAGTTTCAGGAGAGAGATCTGATGTTCAATAAGCCACACTTAATAGTTGTACATTTTTGTTTAATCTGAGTTGTGTAACTGCAGAGAAGGAGTTCTAAACTACAACTCAGCTTCCTGGTCTGGACCCTTGTTTGTCAGTAATGTGGGAAGTTAATAAATGTGGCCATATTTCTAGAAAGAAGTGCTTCTTCGTCCAAAGTGGGATGGAAGCCGTATCTCTGGATCAGACCAGGTTTTCCCCAAAAAGTTATCCAATTATTAATGTAACCCAAACCATTTTTTGGACACCACCTAGATAACCAGCGGTTGAATGACAACATGCGACTACACATGTCGTAACTGGTCCGATCAGCCAGAGGACCAGAGAAAACTACAGAGTCCGACATTGTTTTTGCAAACTCACACAACAAAGCAACACTAATTTTAGTGACCTCCAATTGGCGTAACCGGATGTCATTACCGCCAGCATGAATAACAATCTTACTGTATGAAGTATGATTTTATGTCACCTGTTCTGGCCCCTGGCAAACATTTGACTATGGTCGCTGGTTTCTCTAAAGCAACCTTTCTTACTATGGAGCTGCCAATTACCAGAGTCTCGATCTCAGATGGTGTTTCGCTGAGTGGGGAAAATTGATGTGAAACGTCAACAGGTGTGTGGTGAGCCCTAGGCTGGGTTCTGGGACTATGCTTTCTACGTACAGTCACCCAGCCAGACGGCTTTACCAGCTGCGGGGGAACTGTTGGAGGACTACTAGGGCAGCCTCTTTCTGTTGGCTCAAATGGAGTAAGAGAAATGTGTGAATAATGTGCAGGTGTGCTTAAAATTGGATAGAAACGTCTCAGTACCGAGAATTCGGAGTAAAAAGAGAAAGCACGGAGTTATTAGACCTAACAGATGCTAGCAGACCCACAAAACAACGACAGGAAGTGATGTAAATACGTCAATATGTACCAACGTAGAGAACTCTCAGGAGTTTTAACCTTTAAAAAATCAATGTAAGAATCAACTATTTGTAAGCACAGTAATACAATTTAAACTACAATTTTAGATTTATATTTTTACATCAAAAAAACATCATGTTTACATACCTAAAAATGTTTTTGATGAAAAATAGTGAAGTTTGATTTGAACAGTAAATTAACTGTATACACACATACAGTAACTAAAGTATTAATAGTATTTCCTTATTGTCGTTACTTTTGTCATTTCTCCTTTTGCATGTCTTGCTTTGCCCAAATTTAGTTTTTTCCTGTCTTTTTCTCCTGTGATCTCTGTTTTTTCCTTACTGTTCCACTCCCTTCAGCCATTCCCCTGATGAACACACACGTGTATGTCAGAGTGAGTTCCTTTCAGCATTTCTCTAGTTGTCCACAGGGGGTCACCCGTGCTCGTCCTCTGCTGGAGCGTTTGCCACCCCAGGTGCATCCTGTTGGCGTTGATGAGGCGGGCCTGTATAAGAGGAGTGGTGGACCAGCTATTCGACGCCTGAGTGTTTGTTACTCCTGGTAATCTTTGTCTCAGCGCCTTCTCTAGTTCTCGTGTATTTTTGTAGTTCTCTTGTGCTTTTGTTTTGCCTCCAGTTGGTTCTCCAGTTTTTATGAGTTTTATTTGTTACTTTGTGCTGCTTTTTCTCACGCCCCTAACAACTACTGTACTCACCTCAGGTTCCTGTCATCCTCAGTGCGCCATCCTCACAAGATCTCTCTCCGGTCCACCGCATCCATCTGGTCTCCTCGGTCCTCTTTGCTCGGCTCGATCTGCCCGCTCCAGCATCACTCCACCTGCCGTGCACGCTCCCCAGGAACTCTTCTCCACTCTTCACCGCTGATAAGGAACTCACCTCTCACCTTCCCCTGGCGTCAACATTCAATCAACCACAAGTAAGATCAGTCCAATATTTTCCTCTCACAACATCACAACAACTCACCTGTTCCTGTCCTCCACCTCAGCGGTCTCCTGTCTCCCACGTCGTCGTTCGCTCACAGTCTCCTGCTGTTTCCCCGCTGTCCTACTATCCCTGCTGGTCTGCCGAACATCACCGTCACCACCTGTCCCCCGTTGCCGGATCCCACTCCTTTCCCCCTTCCATATAATTCATTATAACTGTTCTCCTGATAGTTCACTGTTTGTGGGTCAGAAGCCTAAACATCATGACAGTGTATCCTTTGTCTTCTTCCTCCATATCAGTAACTAGTTTAATTTCCCGATTGTTTCCTCCAAATTCTGGTTCTGTCTGCTGCATCATTCCTCCTCACCATTATCCACTCCCTGTGTTCTGTTTGTACTTCATTGTTCCTGCGTTCTTCCCTTTCAATCACCTCCATCAACTGCCTTCTCTGCATTTGGGTCCATGCCCAATATTTCCTGACAGAAGAGTCAATCCATAATCCTGAACCAGCAGAGATCTCATCTCTTTCCCATCACTTCACCTCCTCCTTCCAGATACTGATCATTATGCATCTCCCAGCTCCTCCCACCACAGTCATCACTACTTTCATTGCAGTTTGCCCTGGAAGACCAGACCGAGGCTCCACCTCTCAAATTTTAATAAGTTCTACTCACCTCATCAAGAAAAAATGCTATGATCAGATATAAGAAATACAAGATTGCAGCACCTCATCCACTTCCTCTGTGGCTGATGCCTCCCACAGCTTCGAGGAGGGTCAGTATAAGTTGATGCAGGTGTCTCAGTAACCTAATGCTATCGGGGTATTCAGCAGAACCCCATTATTTTATCTCCATCAAATCCTGTGCCTTCCCAAGCTCAATATCGCAAACACCATCATCAAAGGTCCGCAGCAGTAGACCTGTTGGCAGAATCAATCCTCAGACAATATTTTCCCAAAAGGTTCGCCAGTTATTAATTTAACCCACACCGTTTTCTGGACACCAACTAGATAAGTGGTTGAATGACAACATGTGACTGCATGATTGTGTGCGTACTCAACCCAGAGCGGATGCTGGTTCCAATCGGACAGATTCATGCAGGTGAGGCAATGAAGGATAGCTTCCAGTTCTTGGTTAAGATCTTATATTTGACTGGGGGTGATATTCGTACATGAAACTTACCATGGCTTCTAATTCTGTGCAACCTTTGGAGATTAACTTGGTTTCTTGGTCGGACAGAACGTCTATGCCTATGCCATGGTACTTGAAAATATTTCACAAGGGGCTCCTTTTAGGTAAGTTTGTGGAGGTGAGTTTTGTTATATGGGTGGATATTTGGTTATATATCTTCTACAGGGTTTATAGTGGCAATTGTTTGTCAAACCAAGCATCCTAAAAAGTTCCATCAGCCACTATAAGGCACTGGGATCAAGATTCTTCAGGCAGACAAAAGAAGTTTAAGGTCCACACTTGTTGACTGTCTTGGTTGGTTTTATTTTCCTTTTCAGCAAACAATTACAAGGTTCAAACTTTCCTTTGTTCTCCTATCTACCTCTCTTGCACTGGTAAAAAACCATAGGCCCCAAACCCAAATACCTGCTGGTCCTTTACCAGGCCCCTACAATTATAGAAAGTGGACTGACCCACATTACTTCCTATCTGACTTAGAAGGTAAACAAAACATAAATAAGAAAAATAATAAAACAACAAAAATAAATCAAATCAACAATAATTAACCTGCGAATAAACTCTGTAAATAATACAAAACATAGAAATTTAAGAATAAACTAACAAAATTCAAATGGATAAAGAAATAAAGAATAAATAGCTCCAACACTCCGGCCCCTAATTGTGAATACTGTCACAGTTACTTTGAAAGGAAAAGGAGCTATTCTATCAAATGTCCTTACTTCCTCAGGGTGATGCTTCCAGTAGCAACAGAAGTTTGGTCACAGGTCTTTCCAAAACACTGGTCTTTGTTTGTAATCGCACAGAACGCACCAAGCCTTTTGGATCCTGGTTTACACTCAGGACTTTAGCCTTCATCTATGATCCTCTTGGAGCTGTAAAGTCTGCAATTAAGACAACATCTCCAGGAATGAGACATCATTTAGTTCTTGTCCATTTTTGTCTTTCCTGCATCAAAGGTAAGTACTCAGATAGCCATCTTTTCCAGAACAACTCTGCTATGTATTGCACCTGTTTCCATCTTTTCCTGACATAAAGATCCTTTTGATTGAACAATCCTGGTGGCACAACTGGTTTGTTTTTCAACAACAATAAATGGTTGGGTGTGAGTGCCTCAAGATCATTTGGGTCATCTGAAACTTTGGTAATGGGTCTGTCATTTAATATGGCTTCAACTTCACAAAAGATTGTTTGAAGTCCTTCATCATCCAAAACTTGTTCTTTAAGAACTGAGACTAAAATACTTCTAATGGAACGAATCAGACGCTCCCAAACTCCACCTTGGTGAGAGGCTGCTGGGACGTTAAAGTTCCATTTGATTCCATCCTGCACCAAAGCATTTTGAATTTTAGGATGGTTCAGTTCAGCCAAACACTCTTTCAGCTCTCGATTTGCACCTACAAAATTTGTGGCATTATCAGATCTGATGGTGGAAAATGGACCTCTTCTATAGATGAACCTGCGGACTGCATTTATACAGGAATCTGTATCGAGGGTGTAGGCAATTTCCAGATGTACTGCACGGCTGGTGAAACAAGTGAACAGAACTCTATACCTTTTCAGGAGACTTCGTCCTTTTTTAACACTTACAGGACCAAAGTAATCCACCCCAATATTTGTAAAAGGAGCGGTGGTTGGAAAAACTCTTTCTCCTGGCAGATCTGCCATCTTTTGTTCAACAAACTTTCCTCTGTTACGTCTGCAAACTACACAATGAGAGATGATTTTTCTGGCAGCTGAATTAGCATTTATTATCCAGTATTTCTGTCTTAATCTGGACAGCATATGAGCTCTTCCTGCATGTCACAACTGTTGATGAATATGGCGTAAAATTAGGGTAGACACATACATATCCTTTGTCAAAATTACAGGATGCTTTGCTTCAACAGGCATGGCTGTTTTATTCAACCTGCCACCCACTCGGAGGACCCCAGCATCCAATACTGGGTCAAGTTTGTATAGAGAACTCCTCTTGGAGACTGCTTTATGGCCACTGGTGATTAAAGCTACTTCAGTTGTAAATTTCTGTTGTTGTACAAACTGAATAATAGATAGTTCTGCCTTGGCCAAGTCTTCAGGAGTCAGATTTGCTTTATTCAGAGTGGTCTTGAAGCTTTCCATCTGCTTTTCCAGTTCTTTCGTTTGATTTTCTGGATCATTTTTATTTAGGTCTGCAGCAGAAAAATCTTTCCTTTTCTGTTGCAGCAACATCAGGACGCTTTTCAGCTTTAAAAACCAGGCAACTGAGGTTTTAAGCTTTGTCCAAGATGAAAAATAATGAATCAGATAGTTTGTAGCATTTTGTGATTCCTTCACAACAACACTTACTGTTAGGTCCCTTTTGACCTCTGGGTCGTCTGCATGATTTGCATGGTGATCTACTTCCAGTTTAGGCCACTCCTCTTCTGATCTGTAGAGAAATTCAGGCCCATGTATCCATCTTCTGCATTTGAGGAACTCGTCAGCTCTCATGCTTCTGGATGCATCATCTGGAGGATTCTCCTTCGAGGAAATATATCTCCACCGACTCACATCTGTTTCTTCTCGGAAGACAGAGATTCGGTTTGCAACAAAGGTGTGAAATCTTCTGGTTTCACTGGAGATATATTTTAGTACCGTTGTACTATCGGTCCAGAAAACAGGGTTTTCCAACTGTATTTGCAGCTCTTTCTGCTGCAGTTTATTCACTCGGACAGCAAGAACAGCAGCTGTCATTTCCAACCTGGGGACTGTTGTTTGCTTCATAGGAGCAACTCTTGCTTTTCCTAAAAGGAAAGCAACATGTGAGATGTTATTCTGTTCCAGTTTTACATATGAGACTGTTCCGTAACCATCTTGACTTGCGTCAGAGAAATGATGAAGTTGCACTTTGTCTGGTTTTCTGATGCAGCTTGGTTTGATGCACCGGATCACTTTAAAAATGGATATCAGCTGGAGATCCTGCAGCCAATCAAGCCACTTCCTAGGGAGAGAATGGGGAATAACTTCATCCCACTTCAAATTTTGTCAACAAAGTTCTTGTAGCAACAGTTTAGCTGGCATACTGAAGGGAGCCAGAATTCCCAAGGGATCATACAGTGATTAAACTACGGACAAAATGCCCCTTCTGGTGTGTGGACGGTCCTACACAGATGTTCTAAACTTGAACTCGTCTGTTTCAATGCTCCACTGTAAACCCAGTACTCTCTCAACTGGAAGTTGATCTGTGTCCAAATCCAGATTCTTAATTTCTTTTACTCTCCTTTCCTCTGGGATTGACATGAGCACTGCGCGACTGTTGCTGACCCATTTTGAAAGCATGAATCCTCCTTTAAAGCAGAGGTCTGTCAGCCTCCTCACCATGTGCACTGCATCTTCCTCTGTGGGAACGGATTTTAAACAGTCATCCACATAAAAGTTATTTTTGATTGCATCAACCACTTCAGCTGGAAACTGTTGTGCGTTATCAACAGCAGTTCTTTGCAGAGCATAATTTGCACAGCTGGGTGAAGACACTGCTCCAAATAAATGAACCAACATCCTGAACTCCTGTGCAGGTCTTGAATTGTCACCATGATGCCACCACAGGAAACGGAGAAAATTAACGTGTTTTTCAGAGACATATACTTGATGAAACATGGTATCGATGTAAGCTATTAGTGCAAAAGGCTCTTTTCTAAATCTGATGAGGACTCCAACCAGAGATTTTGTGAGGTCAGGTCCCTGTAGAATCTGACTGTTCAGTGATGCTCCTTTGTAAGTTGATCCACAATCAAATACAACTCTTAACTTGCCTTTTAAGGGATGATGCACTCCATGATGAGGAATGTACCACAGTTGTCCATCACCTTTCTGTAGCTCATCTGCTGGTACAGCCTCAGCATGTCCTTGTTGCAGCATGTTGTCCACACATGCAGTGTATTTCTCCTTGTACTGAGCATCCTTTGCAAATCTCCTCCTGAGGCT
Source organism: Orestias chungarensis (assembly GCA_032876305.1). Lineage (NCBI taxonomy): Eukaryota > Metazoa > Chordata > Actinopteri > Cyprinodontiformes > Cyprinodontidae > Orestias > Orestias chungarensis. The sequence goes on from JAVLVB010000197.1 coordinate 638,131, forward strand.
CTGGAGGCGCTGCTCTGCAACACAGATGTTATTTGGCAAACTGGGGCATTCACTCCTGAAAGGTAAGTCAATATTATAATGTCTTCCAATAACTTTTGTTGAGTTATTAACAATATTCATGAATTGCAGATCCTCTCTGGACATTTCAATTTTCTCCTCTGATGATGTTTCATTAAAATCATGATTGTACTGTTTGACCAGCATTTCTTTTAGAATGCTCAACAGAGATCCTGTTGGCTGTTACAGCAGTGCAGACATTTTTGTTTCTGCCGTTGCTTCTAATGCACAGGGGAACATTTATGACCCAACCAACTTTAGTTTTCACAGCATAAGGGCCACCATCCACACTGTTTATCACTTCCCAAGGCTCTAAAACATTTGAAGCATCAGTTCCTATCAGTAGTTCCACATCTGCATTGATGTTAGGAAGCTTAACAGGTTTAAGATGAGGCCACTGATCAATGTCCTTTTGCTGAAGAGTATTTAATGCAGAAACTGGTATAGTACTTTGAGTCAAAACATCTGGCAATGCTATGAAGTTATTTGTTTTCAACTCAGAGACTTCCAAAGCAGAAAAAACTTGTACATTAACAATCTTATTTTGATTCATTGTTCTCAACAGAATATTTGTCCTTTTGCCCTTTAAGTTCAGACTTTTTGCCAGAGTTTCTGTACAGAACGTACCTGAACTTCCTGGATCAAGAAATGCATACGTTTGTACAACTTTGTTGCTCTTTTGACTTTTAACTTTAACTGCAACAATAGAAAAGCATCATCATCATGACCGGCCCCAATATGCCCACATGTCTGAGTGCTTGTAGTTGAAAAGTTGACATGAGACCTTGTTGTATGTTGGATTTGTTCTGAAGAGGCTCTTGGTTCCTTTTGCTCTTTATGAAGAACCCCTGGATGCCTTTGGTGACACACGATGCAATCCAAACGACTCCTGCAGTCTTTGCTTATGTGACCAACTTTCAGACAACCGTAACAAATCCCCTTTTGTTTAATGAAGGTCAACTTGTCCCGATGCATTTTAGCTTTAAACTGTATACAGTTTTCCAATAGATGATTTATTTGTAAACAAAACAAGCAGCTGTGAAGAACAGTAGACTTGGTCTTGTTTTCAGTTGAGTGAGTTCGGTCTTCTGGAATTGTGTTGACATTAGTAGCAGAACTGCTTCCTTTTTTCCTTTGCTTGTTGGAACTTGAAACTTTAGAGTTGCTTCCAGTTGGTGGGTCTTGGATGTTGCCGAACACTGGATCTGATGCTACCTTTACTTCTTTCATTATAAAAGCAACCAGATCAGTGAACAATGCTCGGTGACCATTTTGGTCCTGCAGCTCATAAGCAGTAATTCTCCATTTTTCCCTCAATTTGTATGGAAGTTTCAGAACTATTGTTCTCATGTTTGAAGGTAAATCCACATCTCTCATGTAAACAATTTGCTGTGTTAGATTTGAACATCCTTGAAGGAAAAGAGAGAATGATTGATGACTTTTCACATCATCACCTTTAATTGGTGCCCAACTCATAATCTTCTCCATATATGCAGAAGCAAATTTATTTTCATTTCCAAAATGTTCTTCAAGAAGATATTTAGCTCGGAATAACCTTGCTCAGGAGGCAAGTACTGACAACTATGCACCCGATCTTTAGGCTGCCCCCTAGTGAACTTCTCTAAGAAGTGCAAACAATCGGTCCGGTTGTCAGTTTTAGCTTCCACTCCGTTCTCAAAGGCGTTTATAAATGATCTGTACTGCAGGGGGTCCCCATCAAACACAGGAATTTTTCTGGATGGAAGAACAGACGATAAATTTTCTTTTACAAGTAAAGCAGTGATGTCATTTTGTCTTTGCATGATGTTCACAATATCATTCTGATAGTTCTCAGTCAAAGAGGGAGATTGAAATGGTATGTGCTGTGTAGCTTGAGTTGAAGAATCAACTTTTACTCTTATCTGATCCATTTAAAGTTGTTTCTGCCTTTGTTTAGGTCTGACGACAGGAGAGTCAGATGAAGAATTTGCTCTTTCTTTGGGAACAAACTCATCAGCAGGAGGGTTTATCAGGGACGTGTCCTTTACTTGGACTCTTTCAAAATAAGAGTTCATTCCATCGGATTGTTTAAAACTAGCAACTGAATTTAATTTTAAGAGATTAAGCTTTGCATTAGTTGCTGCCAACTCTGTTTCCAAGTCTAATTTTTCCTTTTCATGTCTCAGCTTTTCCTCTTGCGCTTCGATCAGGTGTTTTTTGTCCAATGCGGCGATTCTCTCCATGAGCGCCGCCTTTTCAACCGCAGCTTTAATGAGTGCTGCAGAGGTGAATGAAGTAAGAGACTGCTATTAAGATCCAGCTGGATAGCTCAAGTGGTATGTTGCCTGACTTCCAATCACAAGGTCAGGGGTTCAAATCCAGCCCATGGCAAAAATACACCACAGCATCCAGTGTCAGTCCAGTGTGGGTCCTTAGCCAAGACCCTTTGCGCTACTGCCTACCTGGCGCCGCAAATGGCTGCCTCAGTTTAATTACACCATAGCAAATTCCTAGGATGTCCTGTATGTACCTGGCAAATAAAAACTGATTTAGATTTTAAGATGTTTCCGAACGTGGCTTCCAACTTGAAATATTAGAGACACTGTCTTCAGGATTTATTTCATCCGGATCTGCAACAACCTGATCATTATCAATGTTATTTTTCAGTGCAGTATATGGATTTCCTGCTTCATGCAACCAAACCTTTATATTAGCCATAAAATCAGAGAATGCCATCACTTTGGACTGAAAACAAACAGTTTGCCTTTCCACTTCTTCTTCTGGCAATGGCAAACTTAAAAAGGATTCATGTACATCAGTTGCATCTTGATAGCATTTAATAAACTTGACAAAGTCAGAAGACACTTAACATTTTCTTGTGACATGATTAAAGCAGAGATTTTCTCCATTAATTTTGAGGCTTGTTTACACTTTAAACTTCGTTTTTCTTGACATGTGTTTATATAAAACTCCAAAGCCTTTTGTGTGAATTTGATGTTCTTTTCTCTTGTGACATCTGAGCGTCATCCTCTTTGCTCTTTAAATCAGACATTTTTAGCGATCCTTTGAATTATTTCAAACATTTAAAAGCAACATAATCCACGAGGAATCCACAGGATGAAGCACAATTTTTCTCTTTGTTTAAAGAGGTTGATTCTTGTGAACAAACATTTCCATGATGGTCGTCGGCACACGTCTTGATCCAATTACATGTCAAATTGACACATCAAACTCATCTCATCAGTCTTTGCAGTGACATAACGTCTTTAAACTCCAATAGTTTTACAGTTTTCCTTTACGGCTTTAACAATATTGCCACATATCAGTTTGATGACTGAGGGACGTGTCAATCCAGGCCTCACGCAGCAAGTTGCTTGATTACATCATGATGATCCAAATCCTTTTGTTTGATGGTAATCCTTGAGATCCATAAATTCAACATGTCCATAGATGAGCAATTATTTCTTTTAGTCCACAGGTTGGTTCCTTACTTGATCCATGGGAAGGTTTTTACTTGATATAGTGGCGATTGTTTGTCAAACCAAACATCCTAAAAAGTTCCATCAGCCACTATAAGGCACTGGGATCAAGATTCTTCACGCAGACAAAAGAAGTTTAAGGTCCACACTTGTTGACTGTCTTGGTTGGTTTTATTTTCCTTTTCAGCAAACAATTATAAGGTTCAAACTTTCCTTTTTTCTCCTATCTACCTCTCTTGCACTGGTAAAAAACAATAGGCCCCAAACCCAAATGCCTGCTGGTCCTTTACCAGGCCCCTACAATTATAGAAAGTGGACTGACCCACATTACTTCCTATCTGACTTAGAAGGTAAACAAAACATAAATAAGAAAAATAATAAAACAACAAAAATAAATCCTTCTTTCCTTCTTTCATCTTAGGAATATAGCAAAAATTTGAAATATTCTCTCTAGGATAGATGCTGAAAAGCTAGTCCATGCATTTGTTACTTCAAGGCTGGACTATTGTAACTCTTTATTAGCAGGAAGTTCACAAAATGCAATTAAAAGTCTACAGTTGGTCCAAAATGCTGCAGCAAGAGTTCTGATGTAGCTTAAAAAGAGAGATCATATCTCCCCAATTTTAGCTTCCCTTCATTGGCTCCCTGTCAAACTAAGAATACATTTTAAGATTCTTCTTTTGACATATAAAGCCCTCACTAATAAAGCTCCATCGTATATCAGAGATCTGATTACTCCTATGTCCCAAACAGAGCACTGCGCTCTCAGACTGCAGGTTTACTGGTGGTTCCTAGAATCTCTAAAAGCACAATGGGAGACAGATCTTTCAGTTATCAGGCTCCTCTCCTGTGGAACCAGCTTCCAGCTTTAGTCCGTGAGGCAGACACCCTGTCTAGTTTCAAATCTAGGCTTAAAACCTTCCTGTTTGATAAAGTTTATAGTTAGGAAGAGGTAGAGAAGACAGGCTAATCCGGTTGGGGGAGGAACTCAGTCTTGACAGACGGTTCTCCTTTGCTCTACCTTCTTCATGTCTCACTCTATAGGGTTAAGTTATTTAAGTTTTTCTATAGTTATGCTGCTATAGGCTTAGACTTCTGGAGGACAATCTGACCACTTCTCTTGCTGCTACTTTCTTCCTTTGTCCAATCTACTTAGTTACCGTTATTTCAACCTTGTTAACCTTTTGTTTTCTCTTAGTGTTCTTCTCTCCATAGTAGCCACACCTGGTCTGGCGTTCTGTTAGCTGAGACAGCTTCTTGGTGGAGAACATGGGCTGAGATGCTTCCAGTGACGTTCTACAACTGCTGCTATAAACTCTTTTTTTTCAGTATCCTGTGCTTCTAATTTAGTTTTCTGTCTTTTCAAACCCCCAGTCGGTCGTGGCAGATGGCTGCTTGTACTGAGCCTGGTTCTGCTGGAGGTTTCTTCCTTTTAAAGGGGAGTTTTTCCTCTCCACTGTCGCTACATGCATGCTCAGTGTGAGGGATTGCTGTAAAGTCAACGACAACACAAGCCATTGTTTCTGCCTGCTGATTCCAGAGGAGTGAATGCTGCAAGTCAATGACTCGATGCAATCTGCTGGGGTTCCTTAGATTGGAAACATTTTCAAATTGATTTGTTAGAATGTATCTTTGATTTGAATTGATTTTCTGTGAAGTGCCTTGAGACGACACCTGTTGTAAATTGGCGCTATATAAATAAACTGATTCTTGATTCTTGAAATCAAATCAATAATAATTAACCAGCGAATAAACTCTGTAAATAATACAAAATATAGAAATGTAAGAATAAACAAACAAAATTCAAATGGACAAAGAAATAAAGAATAAATAGCTCCAACAGGGTTGATGAGACTGAAGAACTTTTGTAACTGTTTGAGTGCCTCTTGTGGGTCATCTTGGCTTGGCTGTTCTGTCGTGTCTGAGTTTAGTTTTCTGACGAACAAGAGAACTCTTAGCGGAGTCCGAATCAATAAAAATATGTTTATTAACACAGATTGATTAACAGCAACAGCAATTATGTCTTATTGCAACAATTGCTCATACTGAAAGACACCTTTAAATGTGGCCGACAAATGCGTCCTCCTTTTACCCAGATTTCAAGGACGGGTCCGGAGATTCTTTCATGCCTTATCCCATTCCATGATTCGTTGCGGGTTAGGATGAAGAAATGGTACCAGTTTGCAAATAGATTGATTTATTAAGCTTGCAATTACATAAAACTAATATTCCTGGAAGTTATATTTGACAATTTACATGCACAATATGTATATCTCAAAGTATGTTCCTTTTTTCCAAAACTTGTTTTCAGGGACCCAACATTAAAATGCAGAACTATGAGCGAGCATGATGGAGTAAATATGCACCTTCCAGTGCTCCTTCAAATCTATCTAAAATTTCAAATTTAAAGACACGCAAGTTACCTCCCTACATAATACATCTCTTTCTAAACTTACTACCTGCTGCTACGGTGTCAGATGCTCCAAGCGAAGTGCATTTATGGCCACAAATCTAAGAAACTAAAAGTACGAGGTCTCCTCTAGCACAAAGCCCTGTGCAACCACGGTGGAAGGTTCTGGCGACCTCGCTCTCACTGCCCATCCGCCAGCCAGCCAAGCAGCTAAAGCCTCGAAAGCTAAGGCTAGCAATACGGACACAGAAACAATCAAATCGGACATCCTAGCCTCACTACGACAAGACTTCTCCGCCATTATCAAAGGAGAAATGAAAGAAGCACTTCGCAAAAATTTTGAATCACTTAAAATACAAATTGAAGACGTAAAGACACAGATAAAGAACAGCACTGCTACTCTCTGGGTGGAGCTTGACCAGGTCAAAGCTAGCATGAAATCAGTAGAAGACCACATGTCAACCATGTCTGACGAGATGGTACAAGCACAAGGACTAGTATCTGTTCTCCAAGCAAAAGTAAAGAGGGTATGGAGAAGTGTGAAGACATGGACGGGCACATGTGGAGGGGAAACATTGGAATATCAGGGGTGATTGAAATGCAGGGCTCCGGTTCAGCAGAGGCTATCTCTTTGCTCTTGAAAGAGGTATTTCGACTGGACAGAGAGGTGCGGGTGGAGCACTCTCACCGCAGTGGGTCTTAGCATGAGCCGTGGGACAAACCACCTGTCATCCTCACCAGACTCAACAGCAAGGAAGACGCCGAGGATATAATGAGGAGGTGGTCAGCTCCGGTATAAGGCCAGTCCTATCGTCATCTTCCCCGACTACACAACCAGCATTGTCCAGGTGCGGACAGCCTTCACTGAAATCAGAAAGATGCTCCGAGACATGCCTGAAGTCCGGTTTGGGATTCTGTATCCCGCTAGGCTCCGGGTCACACACAACAATGTGGAAAAGGAGTTTGTGGATGCAGCCAAGGCGATGGACTATGTCAAGAAAAACATTATTTTTCCTCGGGAGGACGGCGAACTGAACTGAACTGACATACACGAGGAGGTAAAGCAACGTTTGGTGAGTACTCCATTTAAGAAAGTGTCTATAATTTCTAAATAGAGCAGAGCCTGGTTTTCATTTTATTAGCTTATCTTTTGTTTACATAACCACTTCTTGACGTGTCTTGGGACTGCTCGCAAAACTGTATTCCCTGAACTGCAAGTCTTATTGTTTTGTTCCTGTTTGGATCCCAGTGTTCCCTCGGGATCGTTTGATAGGATACAAAAATGTTTATTTCCAGTCAATGTTTATTGTTTTTTTAAATTATGCTACGCACACATATTAAAACAATGTGAAGGTATTTATCTCTGTGTTTAAATGAAGGTGGAACTCTCCCATTAAGATACTCAAAACCTAAATAATGGGTTCACTTAAGGTCATTAGTTATAATGTAAAAGGACTCAATGGACAAATTAAAATGAAGAAAATTCTTGGTCAACTCAAAAAAGAGGGCTGTCATATTTCATATTTACAGGAGACACACCTCTCCAATGTTGAGCATCACAAGCTTAAGAGATCATGGGCAGATCAAGTGTTTTATTCTTCTCACTGCTCAGGCAGACGAAGAGGAGTTGCTCTCTTAGTACACAAACAGGTGAATTTTACACCTCAAAATATTTACAAAGACCCAGAGGGTAGAAATATCATGGTAAATGGAGAAATTGATGGGGTGCAGGTTTCCCTTTTCAATATTTGTGCTCTAAATGAGGATTAACCAAAACTTATCCAAAATATTTTTAACATAGTGCTTCAAAAGAGTGTTGGTATACTATTACTAGCTGGTGATTTTAATTGTACGATTTCACCACACTTAGACCAACAGCCCAGCTCTAAAGCCCTCCTTCTCAGATGAGGAAAGTGCTGAAACGCCTTGCTGCAGAACTGGGCCTCATAGATGTCTGGGGAAAACGGTTTCCAAGAGTCAGAGATTTTACCTTCTACTCACATAGACACTCTTCTTATTCAAAAATAGTCATATTTATTACCCCAAAAGCTGAGGAACATAGAATTGAGGATATTGATAGTTTACCAATTACACTGATTATGCCCCTATTGTTTTAAAATGGGATGTTTGTCAAAAACCAAAAATCAAAAACTGGAGATTGAACGCTTCACTTCTTAATAAGGAATTTTGTAAATTTATAATTGGTGAATTGGAGATGATTTATTTAGAACTAAATTCTAACTCTGACATATCACCCCTTATACTATGGGATTGTGCTAAGGCCTACCTAAGGGAACCGTATAATATCCTTTGCCAGTGCTAAGAAGAAAAAAATGGCTAGACGGCATGAGCTAGAGGGTAAGATAAGAAACCTGGAACCAAAGCAAACAAGAGCCCAAACTTCAGATCTACTTGGTGAACTCAAATCATTACGGAAAGCACTCGATAGTCTGATCACAGAAAAAATGGAGGGAAACTTGAGATTTACCAGAAAATACTATAAAAATGCTAATAAGGCCATTAGACTGCTGACATTGAGGCCTAAGAAGCAGAAGCAAACTGTTTTGTGGATTCTTACATATTTTTGTACAAAAATGCAGATACATACCCAGATGACCGTTTCCTTTTTTGATTTTCTGAAAATCATTAAATTAAAAACTCTTACAGAATCTTCAGCAAAACAGATGAACCAATCAAACAACAGGAAATTAAACAAGTGATTTCAAAGAGTTTTAAGATTCCTGGCACTGACGGGTATAGTAATGAATTTTACAAAAAACTTAAAGAAAAGGTGACCCCACTGTTACTTAAAGCTTATCATCATGCCTTGCAGACCAAATCCAGGGCGCCGTCCTGGAATGATGCCACCATTATTGTCATTCATAAGGAAGACAAAGATCCAATTATTTGTCCGTCATATAGACCAATCTCTTTGCTCAACACAGATCTGCATATTCTTATGACAATTTTGGCCAAATGGGTTGTTAAAATCATTACAAATATTATAAACCCAGATCCGATTGGGTTCATAACTGTAAGGCACTATGGGGATAATGTCCCTAGGCTACTAAATTTAATTTCCATTTCTAAAACTAAACAAAATGAAGCGAAGATACTGTCTGTCGATGCCCAAAAGGCATTCGACCGGGTGTCCTGGCAGTATTTGAATCACACGTTGCAAAGATTTCAATTCGGCCCAAATTTAATCTAATAGATCCAAATATTATATTTAAACCCTTTAGCCAGTGTAAAGGTTAATGGAACAATATCAAATAGATTTTCACCAGAATGCTCACTATCGCCCCTGCAGTTTGATATAAGTATCGAACCTCTAGCACAACTACTCAGAGTTGACGTTAACATCAAAGGATTTTTAATAAATGGTGAACATCACAAACTGTCCATATATGCCGATGATGTTTTACTATATATTTCAAATCCAATGAGAACCATCCCCCATCTAATGGAAATAATTTGCTCTTATGGCTACCTCTCTGGGTATAAAGACAATATTGATAAAACGGTAGCAATGGACAAATTCTAAACTTGATAAATTAGTAAAACTTTTTTACAAATTGATATGGCAGGCCAAACGTCCTAGAATTACACTACAAACGTTAAAATTGCCAAAGTCACAAAGTGGTGTTGCAGTACCAAATCTCAAGCATTACTTTTAGGGAGCTCAAATGAGACCCCTGGTTGTGTGGATGCAGGATCCGTCTTCCACTCAATGGCTTAAACTCTTTTTAATAAAAAAAGTTTGTGTAATGTCACTATTGATGCTATGCCTTTTTGTAATGTTTAACTGGAGAGTACACAAGTGTGTGAGTGGACTAAGGTTACATTCAAGATCTGGAACAAAATTAAGCAGTCAGAGGGTATTCGAAGATAAATTTCAGTTTCACTAAGATATCTTCAGCCTCCAGGGATTTGTCCCACGTGGTGGGCAGCTCAAAGTACAGATACCACAGGACATGCACACTACATAACTCTTTGATGTTTTAGTAGTGGTGTCCCCCGAACAAACAAAGGAGCTTCAGCTTATTCAGAAGTGACAAACAGTGGCAGGCTATGTGAAGAGGTTGTAACAGGCATCCTAGTTTACTAAGGGCCCCTCATCTGTATGAGGACTCGGCATTGTCCAACAGTGTGTGAAAGGGGAATAACATTGTTCTTTAGACAATCCTGCATCTTGCTTAGATGTGGCTACACTTGAAAATGTTCGGGGATAGATGGTAAGAAGTAATTAAAACAACCCACGTTTGACCAAAAATTTTTAGCAAATGTTTATTTTATGAGTAATCCTACTGTGTTTCCTCAAGATAATTTTGTATTTCTTACTTGCAAGAAAGCCTGTACTTCTGAAGTTTACGCAGAACACAAATTGCAACTCTAACCTAGGGGCATGCAAATTCTGACACTCATTACTGTGAATATCAGGGTGACAATGACACCAGCTACTCCATGAGAGCTTGTTTCCCAAGTGAATTTTATGTAAATATTGACGAGTGCCTATGCCCGCAGCTGAACTGCAGTGCACAAGCTGTCAGCTTTCATGTTTCATTTCCTTAGACATATGCTGATGAATGACAAAATAAAAAGGGTGGTGCAGAAGGTGACAAGACTAGCAAGCATTTTTTCTTCTTCTATCAAGTTGTAAAAACAGCCTAGGCTCATTACTTTTTTTTCTTTTCTTATGCACTAAAGCTGAATGTTAAACATGATAGCCCTTGAAAAGAAACATGTAAAATATCATGTAGTATCTCCAGATTACTATGTATAGATTATTAGATTATTATTTATAGCTAAAATACATTTTTCTTGAAGCTCAACGTGTTCTTGATTTAGGGTTATCGATTTTTTTCTGACTGATTATTGATCATGTAAACAATAATAATTATCTATGCGATTTTAAATTTATGTAAAAAGTATTGCAGTTGAACTACAGTTTCAGGAAATCTCCTCACCACTGTATCATTAACATTAGTAACAATGTAGTGATGTGATCAACAACATAAAAAGGTGACAGTGTTGCGGATGATTAAACAAGGGTTGTTTGGTAATTTATTCCGGTATTCCGAAGTGTTGCAGTGAAACATATGCTGTGGGGGGGTCGAGGGAATGGAGAAAAAACTTTTTTAGTTTCAGACTAGTTAATAGACATTGTAAAAATCCTGGTAGGACACCTGTGCAGATGTCACTTCAATCATTTAGCCTCAATTAGATTTCTAAAATTTTACCGTTAGGCAAAAGCTGTGGTCCAACCAGTCTTTAAAAATAATTGCTCTATGACAATGAAGCTGCAAAATCCTGTGGGTTCCATGATTCAGCAAGGCACATACTTTAAAAAGTAAGAACAAGAAATAATATAATTGACCTTAGATAAACATTTTTTATTACCTTGATTGACTAAATGCTACCGCACAATGAAAGAACTTAAATAACATTATAATAATTGGAAATTAATTTTGTGTTTTTAAAATGAATTAATATTTTGTTTGTTGTGATTTAATTCACTTTGTTGAATTAATCCACATGGTTCATTATGGGTAAGATGTGAATTGTTTTTACTGTTTTTACTGTGATTCAGCTATCATCATTGGTCACAAGATATAAACCATGGCCAAAAAATAGTGGTGTCCTGGATGCATCCCTCATAAATTGGTATGGTGCTGTCTTGAAATAAAAGCTTTATTGTGCTGGAGTAGAGGAGGAATTGCTTTACTGCTCCTCCAAATGTGTAATTTTAGAAAGGAAACAATTTAGACTAAAAAGTTATAGTTTTGATTTGCTGATTTGTACATCAGAAACTCTAAATCTCTTTGTTCTATTTATATTGTTGTGAGGGAGTTGAGTTTTGTCTTCTCATTCAGGTCTGAGGAACGGGCAGGCCAAGGGAGTATTGATTTATAAATTAAAATTTTGAAAAGTAATCACTGGTATGTATCTAAACTTTTCACTTCAGAAAACAGTGCTACACCACAGTATCTGTGCTAACACTTCAAGCCTTAAGCATTTAAAAGTGTTAAGTGTGCAGATCCTGTATGAATATTCTATATTTCATTTCTAAAACGTAAACCCCAAGATCCTGCTGCGTTTGTTACAAGCTTTGATCCATCATGCTGCGATTATTCATCAATTTACAAACAATTTCTGATCTGATAAATACACAATGCCTGGAGTAGTGAAACAGTGAAAATAAATGTCTGAAGGAGTGAACACAGTTTGCAATGAAGATTACAACTGTTAAACAATCAACTGGAAGCTTGCTAACTTGTTACACAAAGAGATCTCAAATACAGGCATACCAAAAATGAAGGGTAACCAGAGGCCTTTTGTCCTTAGTTGGTCAAGGCAATCTGAGGAAAGGCAACATTATTTCCCAAGGCGTGAAGACAGCATTATGAGGTATTCTTGTCTCTCAATGATCTTGTTATTGGCATGAAAAGAAGGACCTTAGAGCAGGCAAAACATGAGGTAAACGTGAAGCAGACAAAGCATGGCCTAAATCCGGAGCAGAAGATGACTCAGCATGACTCAGAAGCCTAATGCTGACATAGAGCACATGAAGTATGATAGGATTTTGGAGCAAAAGAAAGCTCAGGACGTTGAATACAATCCTCATGGAATTCCTGAACTTGGAGGTCTAAGATTAACCATCATTGACCCCACAGTGCATTTGGACATTGAAATCTGAGATAGGTCAACTTTGGTTCTGTCGGAAACTAGACATGACGGTTTGTTTTGACACAGTTTCCTTTAGCCGGCACCTCCTACAGAGGTAGTGGTCCTGCTGCTGGGTTGTTGCCCCCCTAGGGCCACCTTTGATTTCAAAGTGATTTACTTGGAGTTATATTGTGTTGTTTAATCAAAATCAGTCAACAATCAAAAATACTTTATTTATCCCAAAGGGAAATTAAATATAAGTTTAAGTGTTCCTTTTGTTTTTTTTGAGCAGTGTATAAAATAAGAAACTGTAGCGCACACACATATACAGTAACATAGAGAGCTAAAATATGTCACGAAGTTGTAATAAAGCATCACTTTTCATTAGTTTAAACATTTTGTAGGGGGCAGTGCTTGATTCATTTTATGGCAATTATCACTTGTATTTCAATGTATGGATGTAGAAAATGATAAGACCAGAGAACACAGCACTATAGTTGTTTCATTTTTTTAGTCTCATATATAACAATTATTTTGTTTCTGTGACTACATTCTCTCTATTCCTTCTCCTCACATGCTTTCAAACTCTGCTGCTGCTGTATTTACGCAATAAATCCACTGACGTGTGAAAACATTTCTGTGCTGCACTGGGGGCCAAGACAAGCCTAACGGTCTGACATAGCCTCTCAGCTAGGAAATTAAAGCTGCACTTGGTTGTTTCACTAACCAGTCGCACTGAAACCAACATCTGCACTGGATCGAGTATGCACACAAGTCTCCGCTGCAACTGGTCTCTCATCATTTGAAATCTCCCTAAGTTACCAGCTGCCACTGTTTGCCACCGACGAGAGGGATATCTCGGTGACATCCGTCCAACAACACATCCGTCACTCCATAAAAGTTTGGAAAGAGACTATAGCAACTCCCCAAAACCCCAAAACAAAACAAGAAGTATGCTGACCGGAAACTTCCAGCACCTGAATACACCCCCTGTCAGCATGTATTGTTATTTCTCCCAGGTTCATCGGTCCTTACCACATCGACAGAGTCATCAGTCCTTCCACACTCTGCCTTTGCCTTCCCCCAAGTCTTAGAATCCATTCCACATTCCACGTCTCCCAGATCAAACCGGTTCAGACCAGCATTCTGCACCCTCCCTGGCTGGAACACCTCTGGATATTACCTGTGCTTATGCACAGGAGTGTTTGTTACTATTGGTTCTTTCAAGACTCATTCTGTGCCCATACATCTCCGTGAAAATTCTGGATTTAATCAGCTACTCTGGTCACCACTCCTCACTCACGCAGCCCAATTTGCCAGCTCCAGTGTCTACAGCATTACCTCAGCAATCCCCTGGACAGCCTCAGCCTCTACATCAGCAAGTACTCCCTTAACCCACTTATCTCTCACCAAGACTAAGCCCAGCTCTCTACTCACCATCTCTGTCCTACCTTTTCAGAACCGCCCACGTCATTCGAGCCACTCCTGTGGGTTGAAAGGCTACAAAATATGATCATTTTTACATTGTGCTCAGGTTATTGTGTGATATTAGAATATGTTTAATAAACATGGATATGCCAAAAAGGTAGAACAATTCTTTAAGGGGGCAAAACCTTTTCATACAGAACATTTTAAATGGACAAACCCTTAGTATTATTTTCTAACAGAAATGACTATGTAAAGCAATTTTACAATAGAAGAAGTACAAACAACCTCACATTAATACAGTAATACAAACATTAGTAGGCAACTTGGGGTCAGACATCTTGTTCAATAGTGCATCAACATATAATCGCAAAATCATCAAATCTTCACTTGAAATAGAAATGCAAGTATCTATATGCTGTACCAACGGTGAACATGCACTGGTACATAAACCAAGATTCATTCAGGCTTGAATGACAAAGTTTTGTGAGGAAGAACTTGACTTGTGGTAGTATACCTTTGAGGTGAATTCAGCCTAGTTTGACAATAGTGTCTGATCTTTTAAATGCTCTTCTGGAAGAATAGTAAAATTGTTTTCTCCATCCATCTCCAAAGTAAGAACGTTCAATTACTGTATTCATCATGCTCCGCCCGCATCACTTAATCCGTTCTGCTTACCCCTCAGTGGTCTCCGGTCTCCCACGTCCTCTCTGGCTTCCTATGAGTTTTCCGCTGAACTGTTCGTTGTCTGCTTTCTCTAGATGCCCCCTGCCGATCATTTCTGGTTCCCCTCCTTTGTCCGTTGCCGCTGATCTACTCTTGTTCCAGGAACGATTAAACTCTCTAAAAATAAAACTTCATAATTGTACTACTGAGAATCCTCGTTCTTGTCAGGTTATGATCAATGACTCGAGCAGAGGTGGAATTGTGCGAAAGAATAATTTATTGTGAGGAAGAATCTCAAGAATCCCACCGGTCATCATAATCCTCTGGTTTCTCCGCTCCTCTGGTTCAGCTTGGTCTGCTCGCTTCAGCCATCCATCATCTGCCGTGGTCTCCACCCTGGACAATCTGCCTACACTGGAAAGACTCACCACTCACTCCTCCTGGAGTTTTCACCATCCATCTCCAAAGTAAGAATGTTCAATTATTCATCACGCTCTGCCCGCATCACCTCTGCCGTTCTGTTGCCGTTCTCCCACGTCATCCCTGCCTTCCTCTGAGTTTCCCGCTGAACAGTTTGTTGTCTGCTGTCTCTGGATCACCGCTGCCGATCATCTCTGGTTCCCCTCCGTTGTCCGTTGCCACTTATCTACTCTTGTTACAGGAACAATTCAACTCTCTAAAAATAAAACTTCATAATTGTACTCCTGAGAGCCCGAGTTGATGGTCATCTCAGGGACCATTTAAGAGCCTACCACAGAGCATCTGTCAGCTGGGCCATCGTTGCCGTCCAGTCTCCGTCTGCTCCCGCCAATAACCCTGCTAACCAAGTTCCATCGGAGCCCCGCAGGTCATCATCCCCGGGACCGGAACGCATGCATGTCGGGCGAACCTGTCTCACTCCGGGGGAGCGGCAGCGGAGGATGCAGTCCCGGGAGTGCCTTCACTGCGGTACTCCCGGCCATTTCATCGCTGATTTTCCGTCATTAAAGGCCAGTCTCAGCTCGCCGATCGATCGGGTCCGTCTGTGAATACGAGACCACTGATGGACCAATCCATTAACACTGATCAGCCTCGCCTTCTCCTCCCTGCCATTATCAAATATAACATCAACACCTTTAATCTCTCCGCTCTGATCGATTCCTGTTGTGAACAATCACTAATACCCCAAGCCCTCGTAGAACAGCTTCAAATCCCCATTCCCCCAAAGTTCCCCTCCACGTTTCTGCTCTATATGATCGTCCTCTTCCCCAAATCACTCACGTTACCAACCCCCTTGAACTAATAATAACTGGCAATCACATTGAGCTCAGATCCTTTTTTGTTTTCTCACCCCGAAGGTTCGACTGGCTCACCCCGAAGTTTTGACTGTCTAACTTCCCATAACCCAACCATAATCAAGTCCAAGCGTACAATAACCTCCTGGCCATCTAACTGCCTAACCTCCTGTCTCCAGGCTGCCGTTCCTCCTAGCCTGCCCCAGGAGGACCTCTCCATCGATTCTCAGGACCTCAAGAACATCCCCGATGATTACCTGGTTCTCAAGCAGGCCTTCAGCAAGGGTAAAGCCTGCTCTCTACCACCACACAGACCATATGAGTGCGCCATAGACCTTCTCCCTGGAGCTCCCGCATCCACCAGTGGCCTTTTCAACATCTCCCAGAAGGAACGAGAATCAATGGAGAATTAAATCAATGAGTCCCTCGCCTTTGGTATAATCCGGTCTTCCTCATCTCCCCTCGGGGCGGGTTTCTTCTTCGTCACAAAGAAGGATGGTTCGCTCTGACCTTGCCTTGACTACAGACGACTAAACAATATCGCTATCAAAAACCGGTGCCCTTTACCCCTTATTACTGCTGCCTTCAAGTCCTTCCACAAAGCCAGTCTTCACGAAACTGGATCTTCGCAACGCATACCACCTAGTCCGTAAACGCCAGGAGGATGAGTGGAAAACCGCCGTCACCCATTGGTCATTTCGATTATCTGGTTATGGATTTAGGTCTCTGCAATGCCCCCTAAATTTTCCAAGCACTCATCAATGATGTTCTCTGCGATTTTTTTTAATATTTTTGTTTTCATATGTCTTGATGACATTCTTATTTTTTCCAGAACCCTTACAGAACACAAGTCCCACATCCGCCAAGTCCTTCAAGGTCTGCTCCACAACTGTCTATACATCAAGGCCGAAAAGTGCTTATTCCATAAACCCTCCATCACCTTCCTTGGTTACATCTTCGAGGGCGGGAAGATCTGAGCTGATCCCACAAAGGTCCAAGCTGTCACAGAATGGCCCACTCCAGACGACAGCTGCAACGCTTCCTGGGTTTTTCCAATTTCTATCGCAGATTTATTTGGTACTATAAATCTGAGCTATATTCTGCATTCTTCTCCTGTCACCTTGGTTCCAGTTTGACCATAGCATTAATCTCCCGTATGTTCTGGTGGCCCAATCTCCATAAAGACATCTGCAGCTATGTCCAAGCCTGTCCTACATGCTCCAGAAACGAAGCCTGCAATAAACCTCCATCCGGTCTCCTCCAACGCCTTCAGATCTCCTGACGCCCATGGTCCCATATGGCAGTAGACTTCATCACCGGCCTTCCAGTTTTCCAAGGTATGACCACTATTTTTCCAAGTCCTGTCATCTAAACTCTCTACGCAAGTTTCCTTCTGCCTTCCAGAATGCCAGCCTCCTGGTCAAACACGTTTTCCGGCTCCATGGAATCCCTATAGAGATACTTTCTGACCGTAGCCCCCAGTTCATCTCATGCAACTTGGGGCCACATGCAAATACCACATGCAAACTAACGGTCAGACAGAACGGCTAAACCAGGAGGTTGAGGCAGCCCTCCGTTGTCTAGCATACACCCACCAGGCCGACTGGAGCCAGCACCTCCCCTGGATCGAGTATGCCCACAATTCCCACGTTTCTGCCGCCACTAGATTCTCCCCTTTCGAGATGTCCCTGGGGTACCAACCACCACTCTTCCTTGCTGATGACAGGGATATCTCGGTTGTCTCCATCCATCAACACATGCTCCACATCGGCTCCGTCTGGAAGTACACTATCTCTGCACTCCAACGATCATCATCCCTAAACAAGAAATATGCTGACAGGAGATACATTCCAGCTCCCACTTACTCCTCCGGTCAGCCGATATGGCTTTCGGCCCGAGATATCACTCAAGTCCGTTTCCCCTAAGCTTTCCCCCTGCTTCATTGGCCCTTACACCATTGAATCCATCATCAGCCCCTCCACCGTTCGTCTCCACTTCCGCCTCCCTCCTAGCCTCAAGACTGACCCCACGTTCCATGTCTCACAAATAAAACTTGCTCAGACCAGTACGTTGTGCCCTCCAGCCGACGCCCCTCCGCCAGCCCGTATCATTGATCGGCACCCGGCTTACAATGTCCGGAGAATCATGGCTTCCCGTTGACGAGGTCGGGGACACCAGTATCTCGTCGACTGGGAAGGTTATTGTCCCGAGGAGCGTACCTGGGTGCCCCACTCCTTCATCCTCAAACCCCAGCCTCATTAGGGATTTTAAGCCCTCTTCCTCATCATCTGGACCGCCGGGTGGCGGTCCAGATGATGTCAGGTTGAGTCTTTCAGACACTTTTCAGGTTGTCCACTGGGGTCGCCATAGCCTCCTCTGCTAGAGCACCTTCTCAAGCTGCTCACATGGCCAGGTGCAACCACTTGGCAGTAACGAGCTCGACCAGTATAAGAGGAGCGGTGGATCAGCTACTCGTCGGCTGAGTATTAGTTGCTTCCGGTAACCTCTTGCTCTCAGTGCCAACTCTAAGTGTTCTCTAGATTTACTTGTTCTCCAGTTTGTGTTTTTTTCCCTCTAGTTCTCTAACCCTTTGTAGTTTCAGTTATCTTTAGTCCCCAGTTCCCTTAGTTCTGTAGTCGCTATTTAGTTCTCCTCAGACTTTTGATAGTTTTTGCAGTTTGTTTTGATACTTTGTTTTTTCCCCTTTTTGTGCCCCTCATCATCTCAGGTGCTCCACCCAGGTTCCTATCATCTCAGTGTCCATACCATCTCAAGAATCCCACTGGTCTTCACAATCCTCTGGTTTCTCCGCTTCTCTGGTTCAGCTCGGTCTGCTCGCTTCAGCCGTCCATCATCTGCCGTGCTCTCCCCCCTGGACAACCTGCCTACACTGGAAAGACTCACTCCTCCTGGTGTTTTCACCATCCATCTCCAAAGTAAAAACATTCAATTATTCACCACGCTCCGCCCCCTCAACTCTCCCGTTCTGTCGCCGGTTTCCCACGTCGTCCCCGCCTTCCTCTGAGTTTCCCGCTGAACTGTTCGTTGTCTGCTGTCTCTGGACCCCCGCTGCCGATCATTTCTGGTTCCCCTCCATTGTCTGTTGCCGCTGATCTACTCTTGTTCCAAGAACAATTAAACTCTCTAAAAATAAAACCTCGTAATTGTACTCCTGAGAGTCCTCGTTCTTGTCAGGTTATGATCAATGACTCAAGCAGAGGTGGAATTGTGAGAAGATTTATTGAGGGGAGAAAACATAAACCGGAGCAGGGCAAGCGCAAACGGAACAGGAATAACACGGAACTGGAACGTAAACAAAACAGAGAACTGAAGCGAGACGCGGGAACTACAAACGTGAATAAATAAAAGAATCGGAATAAACAAACCAGCATAAGAACACGGAAAGGGGAAATAAACTAACAGACAAAATATAAATAATAATAATAACAAACACAAGGAAACCAGGAGGTGACGAAGGAGCTAAACTATGATAAATAACTTAAGAAAACTAACAAAATAACAAGGAACCAATAAAGGAAATAAACTCAGACAGGGAACAGGGGAGAAAGGATTGGGGAGGAAGCACGGGAAACCGTAGACTACAGGAATAATGAAGGAATAATGAAGGGAAAATAACCAGCACAGAGAATCAGCGAGCAAGAAGGGAAGGCTTAATGGGAGATGTGGAGGAACTGGCAGGAGAAGGAACAGAGACGAAGAGGGAAGCACACGATCCAGCGGTGAGTCGGTGATTGAATGAGGCTTAAGTATTGAGGAACCCGGGTTGGATTGGTGGAGAAGATGATCAGATGATTGAGAACAGACGTGAATGATGATGAGAAGACAGAGGAGGAAACACACAAACGAACGTAAACACACACAGGGAGGAAGAGAGAATAGAGAGCGGAGGAAAAAATAAGAGAACGCAAAACAAAAACTCAAACTAGAAAATAACCTAAACAAAACGATAGCTAAATATAAATAATGATTGTAACAACAGAAACAAGACTACTATAACAAATTGAACCAAACCAAAAACACAGATCATGACAGTTCTTACGTGGGTCCTAGGCTTAAATAACAATATGACAGTTTTGTGTTTCCAAAATTAGTTTTCAATCATTCTGACATTCTGATTATTCCCTCTGAGTATTTGCTTAATATGGCATATTTCTGGTCACATTCCTAATGATTTGTTCCTTTTTAGGTACCTACAAAACAATAAGATTTACATTTTTTCCAAAGGAGCATTAGACATGTATGCATGTATGGAAGTTTAAGGAATTCTGTTGCTGCTCTTTTCACTGGAAAAACTAAAATAAATACAAACAAGTAATAGTTTATCTAATTATTGAAACATACTGGCAAGTAAAATAAAAAACCCTTCTCAATGATAAACTTTCTGCTGGGAAAAACAGTACCCCAGGATTCACATGGAAATATTAGCAAGTAACACAAAGAAGAACAAGAGGGATACGCCCAACTCTCCTGATGCCAACCTATTGAAGCTTTTGTGTGAAGAAAACCACAAAATTAATCCACAGAGACACCACTCAACAAGCCTCAGGGCCCAGGGGATCTGTGGCTACTACACCACAGAACACCCCCAGATGTTCTTTCTCCATACTCTGACAGTTCAGACCACTGTTGGCAGAATCTTTGGACAAACGCAGTAATAGGCAGTTGGTGTAGAGTTGCTGAAATGGGTGTTCTGTTACTTTCTGTATAATTATAGTTTTAAAACGCTCTGAGGGAGGCCCGAAAATGTTGGTGTTCTTTTTCTTTCCAAAAGAACAAAATACTGTTAAGATATTTTCTAAATCTATTATACTATTTATGACATGGGAAATTAATTTCTTTTAACCAGGTAAAAAACACTTTGATATATTGACGTTTATTTTAACAGCCGTTTTATCCAGGCTGACAGCCAATTAGGGTTCTAAAAATGCAAATTAAGACATAATGAAAAAAATGAACTATTTGCATAATCTTCAATCCAACCAATTGCATCTACATCCCTTAGAAATAAACTTTGTGCACAA
The DNA here is from genome assembly GCA_032876305.1 of Orestias chungarensis. Classification (NCBI taxonomy): domain Eukaryota; kingdom Metazoa; phylum Chordata; class Actinopteri; order Cyprinodontiformes; family Cyprinodontidae; genus Orestias; species Orestias chungarensis. The sequence goes on from JAVLVB010000197.1 coordinate 659,129, forward strand.
ATTCAAAGAATTTGTGTAAAAAGCTGCCAATATTTATTGTGCAGCTGATTCTGGAGCGTCTTCCATGAGTTTTGGAAAGGATATTTAAATGCTCATTTTCACACCTCAGTTCAAACCCTTTTTTTTCAGTAAATAGAAGATGTTTCAAATAATTAATCTCCTGGCTTTCTTTACTTTTTAGCACAGTATAGGATGTGGGAACATAAAACTAAGTTGAAAATAATAGATTTAAAAGTGAGTAAAGTATGCCATTGATGTTGTCATTAAACCCACAATGTGAACGAACCAAAACAAGTTAAAAGTTTCAGACACCAAAACAGAATTTGGTTTACCAACTTGCAATGAGTAGGATTTGATTGAAATGTATGAAACAGAGTATGAAAATTTCTACAGTCATAGTCAATAAATCTAAATATGATTTTTGATGAGGCTTTGCATAATATTAAATCAAAAACAAATGCTGACCAAAAATGTGATACCACACTTTTTTTTGTATTGTTGGTTTGCAGCATCAGAACCACAATAAAAACGTACAGCTGAACTAGATACATGCAAGACAGATATACTCATAAATTAAGTTAACTTGTACAGCACTTTTCTAATCACACTGACCTCTCAAAACACTTTACACTGAAGCTACATTCACCACTGATGCAAGCATCAGTAGGCAACTTGAGATTAAGTGCCTTACCCAGGGGCCCATTAAAGTGAGACAGGGGGTGGGTAGAATTGAACTTGCAGCCTGCCCATTGCAAGACAACTACTCTATCCACTGTATCACACTCTCACGATCATTATAACATAGGAGTATTACAACAAAACTGCATACATTGAAAGTAGTGGGGTTAGGAGTCCTTATTAATTTCTTATATCTTTCCCTTAGTATACCTTGTTTTATGTATTACATGTGTTGAGGTGGATATTAAAGGTCTTCCTTTAAGGTAGCCAATGCTTAGCTTTCATATTTGTAGTTCCTGTGGATAAAAGTGTTTGCAGAATACATAAGCAAAACATAATACGTGTAGTAGGGACCGGATAACTATTGCATACTGTGCTTGGCTTGGAGGATAGATTCGATCTTCTTGAGTCCGAGAGCTTACTGATAGAAATAAATAGATTATTAAAAAAATATTTTATAACTGACATTCCTTGTGAACACAAAATGACACACTGTAATTGTTTCTTTCCTGCTGTGTTCTTCTGTGTTTTTTTTTGTTTTTTTGTCAGAGTGTATTCTGCGCTGCCCTGTGAGACAGGGTGTTCACAGCATCTCCCAGAGGGCTCCACACATACAGCTACTGAAGCCTTGTTAGAGCTTATAATGAGCCATAAAATTGCTCAGCTGTATCTAACATGCATGTGAGTATCACCTGTGCGCAGAAACACACTCATGCACGCACACACACATTGCTCTGTCCCGCAGGAACAAATAAAGCCATATTGTCCCTGGTCTGATTGCTGTGATAATTAATGTAGCATACGACCAGAAAAACACACTGAGACCAATTATAACAGAGAGAGTGAATCAGAGAGGAGATGGAAAGAAAAGAGTATTGAAAAGAAGCAAATAGACAGGCTTAAAAACGAAGGAGATGAAAGCTTGTTGCAAAAGAAATTTGTTTATTGATAAACTTTTGTAAAAAAAAAAAAGATCTTTCCCTCTGCACTTAAAGATAATCAACACAAAAAGGAAACTGAAGGAAGGGATATTTTTTTTAAAGGTAATTTTTTGAGTTTAAGGCATGTTTTATTGCTCATTTGCTTGCATCTTCAAGGATTCAAGGAGACTTTAGTGTCATTCACAACACATGCGGTACACGAGGTAGAACGAAATTGTATTCTCACGGTCCAGTTCCACTCAAGAGCTTATATTAAACTAGATAAAATTAAGTAAATAAAGTAAAATAACTAGAATGTAATAAACACAAAATATACAGAAAACATACAGAATATAAGGGAGTAGGGGGTTGTGGAGTAGCAGCAGCATGAATGGATGAATGAATGAATTCGTAGTTCAAGTTTCTATAGCCTTTAAAGTGTCTCAGTCCATTTTAAGTGTCTCAGTGCAGGTATGTGAAGGTGTTTCAAAATGTATTGTCCATGTAAAGGGTCAGTTGCAGTGGTTGTTCAAGTGGAGTTCAAGAGTCTCACAGCTTCAGGAATGAAGTTGTTTCTCAGTGTGGTGGTTTTACACTTGATGCTCCGCAGCCTCCTGCCTGAGGGGAGCGGGACAAAAAGTGAGTGTGCTGGGTGTGTGGGATCCTCTTCCTGCATATGGAGGTGTAAATGTCTGTGGTGCTGGGGAGGCTGACTCCAACAGTCCTCTGTGCAGCCTTCACCACCCTCTGCAGAGCTTTCCTTTCTGCAGCAGAGCAGCTTGCATGCCACACGTTGATGCTGGAGCACAACACACTCTCCACCACACATCTGTAGAACGAGTTGAGGACTGAGCTCCCGAGTCCCACCTGAGCCTCTGGTGTGCCTTCCTGACCAGAATTGAAATATTGTTGCTTTAGGTGAGGTTGTTACTCAGGTGTACACCCAAGTATCTGTAGCTGTTGACCACTTCCACAGCTAATCCACCAATGTGCGGGGGGGGGCATGTTGACCCCTCCTGAGCTCTTGTGAGTCACCAGACCTGAAAGCAGCATCCCTGGCATTCAGCTGAGAACGCATCTCTGCGATCCCAGGGTTTCTGGTGGCAAGTCACAGTCTTGGTGGTGGTGACATCCTCCACACACTTGCTGATGTACCCCAGAACAGCAGATGTGTAGTCCTCAAGGTCCAGCTCCCCCTCGTACTCAGCACCCTCCCTGAAGACCTGCAAGTCTGTGCAGCCGAAGCAGTCCTGCAGCACGGCGTCGGCGTCACTGGGCCACACAGTGATTGTCCTCTGTGTGGGTCTGGAGCGTCACAGCGGTGGATGGTAAGCAGGCACCAGCATGACGGAGATGTGGTCGGAGATCCCGAGGTGGGGGCGGGGGAAGGCTCTGTATGCTTCTCTGGGCTTTCCCGGAGAGCTGGTTGTGGTCCGCTCGGAAGTGCTGCCGGCCGGCGAGTTGGAAGGCTGAGTCAGGCATGGTATCGTTCAGCCAGGTTTCTGTGAGACAAATCACCGCGCAGTTCTTCATCTCCTCAGAAACACTGATCCTCAGCCGCAGCAGGTCCAGCTTGTTGTCCAAAGAGTGGACGTTGGACTGTAAAAGTGATGGAATCGGTGGTCGGTTAGCATTAGCCTTTAGCCTGGCTAGCACACCGCCGCGCTTCCCCGTCTTCTGGCGCCACTTGCATCGACTCCACCGGCCCTCTCCTTCGCTCTGCTCCAACACGCCGAAGTCCGTAGGAGCTGTAGTCTGCCCAGCGTTGCTCGGATGTTATTGTCCAGATTTTTCCTGACCAAACTGTCCAAACTGTTCAAACTGTCCTTAATCCTACAAAGTTCAGCCCTGCCATAACTCATACGCTTGAGGCGCATGAGTTTGGGCTTGGAACAGACGTAAAAACAACTTCATGCTGCAGGCCGATATCTGATTTTAGGATAAGGGAATAACTTGTGATGAGAAAATGCCTGTTACATCCCTACCCTCATAAGCAAAGAGCATGATAACATTCTTGCCAACAATTTTTTTTTGTTGCCAAGTTGCTCTTAGTTTGACAGTAAAAGTAACTTTAAAGAAACTTTAAACTTGATTGGTTTGAATAACTTTAAAAAACTTTTCAACAAATAAAGTAGGTTTTTAAAAAGTTAAAATGCTTAAAAACTTTTCAACTGGGAACATTTTGGTCTGAAATAAGTTATTAGTTTAAAAAACTCCTACATCCACATGTCGATTTACAGAAATCTTTTTATCCACACAGAAACACAGAGAACTGCCCAAAACACAAATTTTACCCCCACAGACATGTAAGTTGTTCTACACATGGAGTCAGGGACGTAATATTTTGGGGTGGGACACAGGGGACATTTCCGCTGCACTTTTTCAAATGTCCGATTTGGTCCCCTGCACTTTTTACTGTCCAAAAACAATGTTCCGCTATCCTAAACCGAAATTGTCAGCACTAGGACCAAGCGGACCAAACAACCGCTGAAGCTGAAGCCCGCTTCTCTGAGTTTAGACCGCCCACCAGCACTTGATTGGCTCTCGGTTGTTTGGATTTCTTGTTTGATTGGCTGTCTCCATCGTCACTCATTAGAAGCTAATGTTAGAATCAGCGCCACAGAGAGAGAGAGTTCGGACACTCCCATTGACTTCCATAGAAAGAAGCATGGAGCTCCAAACCAAACACCAGCAGTTCCAGCATTGGACGTAGTGCCTTCTCTTTGTTTTCGGAAGTGTTTTCTACGGTAAGTTGATAAAAGTACAACTTTTTTTGCTGTTGTGAAGCTTTAGCTGAGTAATATTTTATATTGCCAGCTATATTTTAAGCATTTTAACTTGCTAACTTCACTTGCTAGTTGTGTTTTAGCTGCTCATTACAAGCTTGGCCGGTTTAGACGAGTCCGTCTGATTCAGTGTTTTAAAATTTCCATCACCACTAACATTCTGAACTTAAATCATTTTCAAATTTCTTTCGGCCAGTCACGCCCGCCTGGGCTTCTACCAGCAGCTGCGCTGGCTGTTCCGCGTGGACGTGTTCGGAGCGGCGGGGGCTGCAGTTGCGTGGCGCACCTTCTGCACTGTGTGTGTGTGTGTGTGTGTGTGTGTGTGTGTGTGTGTGTGTGTGTGTGTGTGTGTGTGTGTGTGTGTGTGCGCGCGCGCGCGAATGTATATATACGTAAATAGTTATAGTATACAAATAGTATAGTAGTCGTACGTAGTAAATAGTAAAAGTGGTTCTTTATTTTAAAGCTTGTTTTGCATAATACTATCTTTATTTTGCAGTTTACATATTTTATAATAAATTGTTTTCTCATTTATTTTTACACAATTTAGTTATTTTGTCATGTAATCTGATTTCAACAAGAAATAGTTCCAATTAAATTAATATTTTAATCGGTGAATTAAGTTCTCAGACTTCAAGCACAATCAACTAAGTTTGCATGAAATCAAGTTATAATAATTGTGTCTTCGACAAAAGTTAAGAATTCATCCCAGGTCTTCAATCAAAACATCTACAGCAACATATTTTCCTTGTTATAATAGGTATTTTTACTTCTGTTAAGGTTTTTATATGTTATGAAACACTGTTGACATACTCTCATGTTAGGTAAGTAAACTTGTGGGGGAAAGTGAAAAAAGTCGTTTTCGCACCAGAAGCCGTTCAAACTTACTTACGGGGCTGAGATGTTTGGACCTATTCGGAACTACATGAACCACTTGACCAGCTCGCCGAGTTCAAAGACTTAAAAAATACTCGCCCCCACCCCACACACACACACCTTTGAAATCAAAATTTCATCCATGCATGGAGTACAGGGCCACACAAGATTAACGTCAATAGAAAGGTTAAATAAAAAGGTAAACAACAATGTTGCAGCACAATAATGTAATAAACATCCAAAAAATGGTTATATGTCAGTTTAATGGTTAAATTAATAAAAAATTTGTGCTGTTCACATAATTACCTTCGGGCAAACTTTTCACTCTGCAACCCTTTTCCAAAATATACCATTCTGTAAAACCTCATTTCTATGTGAACACAGGGCATAGACAACTAATTCCAATTTTATCATAGAACCCTATGTATCAGGGTACCAACCTATTGGCTGTTTCTAGTGAAAATCATTTTTCAGAAATAGAATGCTTCCATTTTACTGGTAACTTTATAAAATAATATAGCTAACTCTGGAAATTTAGTTTAACTGAAACTAACCAAGTTTATTGGAATTGTTAAAAAACCTTGATAAGAATCTGCAAATATTTCTGTTTCTAAGCATATTTAAAAGCATATCGTTGGCAGTTTTCACTTCATATTTGTGATAAAATCTCTTTAAATACAAATTAGTTTAAAAAGTAAAACAAAACTAGTTATAGTAACCAGTATTGATGTAGACTAATAATAATTAACATCAAAATGTAGCCCAAACACTGTAAAAGAAAAATTATTATAAATTGCAAAAAATTCATCAAAGTTTATACACTTATTATGGAAAAAGAATGGAGGGAAGCAAACAAATGATAACTCCCAAAGCTGTCATGCAGCTTTGTTCAAGAAAAGAAAAATAAATGTTCAGGCAACATGTTCACAAACACCACAGTTATATCCCTTCTGTCTATCTGTTGGTTCCATTCTGAGTATCAGAGTGACATCAAAGTGTAATTAAAAGCAGCAGAGCCACTTTCACCTTACAGCCTGGAAACATGTGGCAACTTGTTAATTTACCTCCATCCCTCCTTCCCCTCCCCCTCTTCTCCCCCTTCTGTCTCCTTGGAGAAACGAACAGATGGGCTGCATTTCAATGATTATTAACATTAGGTTAAATCTTTCTGTATGACTCTCTATCTATCTATCTATCTATCTATCTAGTGGATATAAGGAGGCTTTAATCAAAGAATAAAAATTTTACAATTATTTTCTAATTTGTCAGGGTTTTCAGTTTCTTTAGGGTTGTCCACTGGAGGTCACTAATTCCTGATGGCTGGGGTGTTTGCTGACCTGGGCATTTCCTGCACAGGTGCTCTACATCACCACAGTCAGCCGAGCAGTACTTAAGGAGCGGTGAAGCCACTACTCGACACCTGAGTGTAGAGTTGCTATCGGTAACGTGTGCCTTCGCAGAGCCAAACTTATTGTTCCTAGATGTTTCTAGTTATTCGTATATTCTCCTGTGTTTCAAGTTCCTCATGATAATCATTTAATGTTTCTTCTCCTCTCGTGTCTTTCCGTATTTTCCCCCTGCACTAATCAACGTCTCATCTGCTGTTCTCAGGATCATCTAATCTGCCACAGACTCACCTTCTCCGTCGCAATAACCTTCATCAGCCTTGGTCACCGCTCCTCATTGCTCAGCTCGTTCTGCCCGTTCCAGCTTCATCATCTCTCTGCCGCGCACCTCCTGGACCATCAAAACCATCAGTTGTTCATCCGGATTCTCAAGACCCTCTCAGTCCTCCTGGCAATTCCCACCTTCACCCAAGTAAGTCCATCCACCACCTTAACCGCTCTCATCTGCCTCCACTCACCAGGTCCGTCTCCACTCCAGAAGTCTCCCGCATCGTTCCAGCCGATCCCCCTGTTGCTGCCTTGCCATTTCGCGTTGCTGCCTTGCCGTTTCCAGCTCGACCCCTTCTGGATATCCACAACATTATCCATTCAATAAACTTTCAATTACTTCAACTCCTGAGACTTCTCTGTTTATGTGGGTCAGAAGACTAAAAAATGACAGAATTCTCTTAATACTGAATTCTTTGAATGTTTGTTTTATTTTATTTTTTAAAGTGGAACAATAATGTTGTTATTGTACTCCAGGACTTCAAAGCAGAGGATTTGGCATGACAAAGAAAAAAACTGAGATGATCAGTTGTGAAAAATGGCACCTAACCAAAGAAACATTCCCATTAAAATCATAGATATCACCACTGACATATTCATAATGTTTTATGAATAAGCCACATGTTTAATTTTATGTTGTTATGTCATAAAAAAGTGACAAACTTTCTTTTACAGTAAAATCTCAATGGGGTGATTTTTAATTCTATTTAATTAATAGTTTACACTTGCATTTACATACCAAATAATCCTGCATGGCAAACAGAAAATATTACAAAGTATGTTTGTCTAGCTTCTAGCGCAAATATAGTAGCACATATAAATTCAGACCAAACTAACTTACAACCAAGCAGAACACTGTAGGAGCTTGTTTTTAGTCAATATTGCCTTAACATTGATAAAACCCTTTTAGTTCCTTTGGCACATTTGTGGCCACTTGTGTGACACCAAGCGTATCTTGGATGCCACATGCCTGGCCTATAGGTGTCCCTAATTCCCATCATACCTATCCATGGCCCACTACACCACTTTATATTTATAGTCTATATTTATTTTCAACACATAAAATATATGTCATGAAATTTTGAAATAACTAAAGATATGGACAAGGCATTTCCATTTTTCTGAAGTGAGGCTGAACATTTAACTTTGGGGCCCCTGATTTGGACATTTTGTCAAACATCAACAAAGCATTCCTGTTGAAACATTTACTGCTTTCTTGATATTAATTATTTTTGAGAATATTCTGAACAGAAGAAATGATTTTTTCTACATTCTTTTTTTTTATGTGTGTTGAAAGGGAAAACAACCTGCCTGTCTAATTTACTAGTGGTAAATGCACCTCTCTTTGCTCTCTTCTTTTCTGTTAGCTCACATGGAGGTAGGAAATGACTTGCCACGTCTATCAGTTTGCCATTCCAGCTTAAGAGTGGGTGCTGATTTAGTCTTTGTGAGTCATTGTGGAACCTGCCTTGGATTTCATTACAATGCTAGTTTATTAGGTGGTTTAATATGACTTTCAAATTCTCACTTCTAACATGTGGATATTTCTGATGAGTGTTGTTTTAGCAAACCAAGTTGAAAGCTTTGAATGTAGCAGTTGAATGTATGAATGTGTTTTATATTTTTTATAATTACTAATCTTTTCACTGATGCTAGCTTCTTTAGTAATGTAACGATAGTGACAGTGATTGTTAGTAAGTTAGGGTTTGTATCTGGACCGGTGTATGCGGATACATTTATAACATTTTTATTAAGCCTTTTTTCATGCAGAGCAAGACGGAGATGTTGTGCTTTGAAGGTTAACTCTATTTGAGTTATTACCTCAGAGGCTGCACTCAGTTGAACCATTTAAATCTTTTATTTACCCTGCATACCAGGGTAAATAAACACTGAGCTTAGTAGCAGAGCAGCCGAGACAGAGGCGACAGCATGGGTTGCTCCAAAAGAAAAAAAGCTAATGTGGAAAACTATTGTTTTAAAGATGAATGGACAGATGACTTCATTTTCATCTCTTCAGCAGACAGCCTGAAGCCTGTGTGTCTTATATGCACCAAACTATGGCATTTTTAAAAGTTGAAAGGTGACAAGTGCCACTATGAAACAAATCCAAGCTCTTTGTTTGCAATCTCTCCATAATAAAAATAGATTAAGATAAAAAAAATATATATATACAAATATGTATGGTTGCTCTTTTTTAACCTAGAAGATGAACCTGTTTATCATTTGTTAAAGTTTCAGTTTATGAGTGTGGCATTCTTCTATTCAAGAGGGGAAAAAAGTTTATCAGGCTCTGTTTGAACTTTTAAAGGTTTCAGTTTTAATCTTTAAATTTGTTTTACTGAGGTGACATTTAACTACCTTAAAATTAATTGATAACAGATAAAATGTGAATATAAAGCAACAGCAACAGCCAAACCAGCACTTGGTTATTGATAAAAGACAGGGACAGAGTTTATAGAAATGATTGGGTTTGAAAATTCTCTATGTTCTAATGTAGATGATCTGATGGACTCTTACACGTCTAGGGTCTCAAATGTGTTGGAAAGTATTTCTCCTGTTAAGATCAGACTGTTTAAGAACATCACGGAGATCTTTGAAAATCTATTCTCTGAATGACTGGAAGCCAGTGAAGAAACCTGATCCAAGGAAGAGACCTGAGTTTAGCTCTGGGTCCAGTATCAATATTGCAATGGGAACTCTGTCAACCTTGGCTTGGAATACATGGGGCAAGACAGAACTCCTTGGTCATGAGACAGAAACAGGGTCAAAACTGTTTAATAATCCTAATCACAAAGAGAAATCAGAGAGTGAGGCAGGTGGCGGTGTTCAGGAGCAGAAACTCAGTCGTCGTCCAGAGATCAGAAAGCTCAGTGTAGTCCAGCAGGGGAAACCCGCAGGGGTGCTAGTCAGAAGCATCACAGTTGGAATGAATGAGTGATAAGCAAAAACCAACTAACCTTTATGTCAGAATCACAACAAAATGAGTATTTCAATGCATAACAATCCTTCTCAAGTTAGACTTTTAAAAAAGTGGATTACCATAGACCACAAAAAAAACCTGATAAATTATAATTAATCACTAGACTAGTCAGTGATAATAAAATCTTTCTTCAACCTAAAAATCAACTTAGGACTCTTGGGGTAATTAGAGTTGAACACAGTGCTCAGGTAGAATAGACTTTAAAAAAGTGTCTTCATTGTCTGGAAACAAGTTACAACTCTAATGTGAAAAAGTAAAGCAAGGTTCTGATCTCCTCCTGGTTCCCACAGTCAGGACCAGGGAGGACAGGGTGAGGCTTTTAGTGTTGTGCTCTGAAAATCTGAAACAGTTTTCCCGAAAAAATGAGACAAAATTAGTGGAGAAAATTATTGTTAGATTAAATTATCGGTTGTGAACATTTATCAGATTTGAATATTCTCCATGTCTGGGTTTAAATATTAACATAGTGTTGACATGGCATTAATGAAGTGATTTTAATTTGATAATTTACAAAGTTTGATTCTGTTGGTCGCAGTATTCTAATATTCTAACATACTGAGACTATTACATAAGTCTGTGATTTAAACCATACACTGACACCCCCTGCAGCACTGCCCAATCTGTTTCGGATACAATTTAAGATTTAATTGATAAAATGCTGTTGGTTTGTTAAGACTATGACTAATAAAGAAAACACATACATATGTTACACAAGGAAACCTTAGTAGTCAGAAGCACATCTAATTCATATGTCTAAAAAAATACATATCACTTCAGAGTTTCATTGAGATTTTATTTTATATCTGTATTTTAATTAGTTCTATTTTAAGTTTTGTTATTTTTCAGTATTCCCTTTGTGTTTATATTCAACTCTGCATATGCTTGCAAAAATTATTGTCCTCTCAAGCTTTTCTTTTCTGATCTTCCTGCTTGGTGAGCACCACTCAAACAGAGCACCAACTGTTACAATAGTGGTGACGTGTTAGACTGAGTGAAATGACAGAACAGGCCCTCTCACAACAGTGGGCACACAGGCCCTTCTGTTGTGAGATGCAGTTTGAGAGGACAGTAAAGGAGAGCGAGTACAAACCAAGTGTGAGGTGTACACAAAGATTTATATAACAATTCACTTACACAGAAAAAAGTTGAACGCATTTAATTTCCTGTGTTACAGTGTCTCACAGTGGATATCTGTCAGTTTCATTACTGTTCACCTTTAACACTATCAAGCAAAGTGAGTGTAACTGGTGTCAGATCTTGAAGTACTGACAATCAAATGTAAAATGGACTCATTGAAAAGTTGTACCTGTAAGTCTTTACCTATCTCATTCTCATAATACAACTACAAAATTTAAATCAGATGTGTCTGCAATATGAATTCCTACTCAGTTTACATGTTTCAATTTCCTTTTTCTTATAGGGATTTGTTGTACATTTAAAGCTACATTCTGAGTAACATATAAATAATTACAACAGAATTAAGATATAACATTATAATTTTATCCGACAAAAGGATGTAAACTATTAAGAATAATCTAGCCTAATTTAAAGTATATATATACTCAGTTCGATTTTCCTTACAACTGTTATATTTTTTTGTTGCTGGTCTGGCCTCTCCTTGCCTAATTCAGAGTCCAACAACCAGTCACCAGGTAAGATCATATAAAGCTGTTCAAAAAGTTAATTCAGACATAAAACAAACACTAAGGTACATATAATATTTTAATTAAGTTTGTAATGACATCCAAACCTGCAATCTAACATTGTTTCCCTCAACTGTGAAATTGTAGAAAGTTTACTATTTGCCCACACACAAATGGGAGGGCCATTGGACTTTGTAGCACCAACACAACATTAGAACAACACAACATTAGAACAGGGAGAAGGATTGCTGTTTATATTTTTAAAACAGTAATTTTGTGTTGTATTGATGTTGTATTTATTTATTTGTTTTTACAGCAGTTGTGACAGTAGGCAACCGCCTATGTTGAAGCTGATGAAGATGGAGGTGAACATGCATCTGGTCACCTGGACAACCTGACTGAGACACCTCAACATGTCAAGATCAGGGACTGCTCCTCTGTTACAGTTATCAGCAACGCAGGAGCACCACAGGGAACTGTTCTCTCTCCAGTCCTGTTTACACTGTACAAATCAGACTTCAAGTACAACTCGGAGTTATGCCACATGCAGAAGTTCTCTGATGACGCTGCAATCGTGGAGTGTGTGCGTAATGGTCAGGAGGGGGAATACAGAAGCCTGATGAGGACTTTGTAGAGTAGTGCAATACAAACCATCTGAAGCTGAACATCACGAAAACCAAGGAGATGTGTATAGACTTCAGAAGGTCCAGGCCCATTCAGCAGCCCATTTTCACAAATACCTTGGTGTGCACCTGGATGAAAGGCTGGACTGGTCAGTTAACACTGAGTCCGTCTAAAAGAAGGCACAGAGCAGACTGAACTTTCTCAGGAGGCTCGGGTCCTTCAGAATCTGCCAGAAACTCCTTCTGATGTTCTACCAGTCTGTGGTAGCCAGTGTCCTCTTTTTTGCTGTAGCGTGTTGGGGAAGCAGCATCTGCAGGAGGGATGCTGATCGACAGTCTGGTGAGGAAAGCTGGTTCTGTTCTGGAACTAGAGCTGGAGTCCTTAACACCTCTGGTAGAGAGGAGAGCTCTCAGCAAGCTGCTGAACATCATGGACAATGTTCACCATCCTCTGCACAGCACCATCACCAAGCAGAGGAGCTCATTCAGTGGCAGACTGCTGTCCCAGTCCTGCTCCACGGAAAGACTCAGGAAGTCTTTTGTCCCTCAGGCCATAAGACTTTTCAACTCCTCCCAGTACAGCAAAGGGAGGACTCTGTGAAACTCTTTCATTCCAGTCAGTCGAATGGACATTCCCCCGTATATGCACACATACCCTCCTAACTGCCTTATTTCTTATTTCTTTTTTATTTTATTGATTAACCAATTCCATTCTCATGTTTACATACTTTGCATTATCTAAATTATATTTAGTATGGTTGATATCAGTCATCTTCTCAATATGCACAGCAAATGGTTTACCACGACCTCCACACAGACTCTAAAGGACTCCATTTTTATACATTGCACAGACAGTTTTAACTTTACACAGTCACTTAAGGACTTCATTTCTGTATTTCTATGTTTTTATTTTTTGACCCTGTATATTGTAGATTTGTATTTATTGTCTTATCTTGTGTTTCTTTTGTAATGTCTGTGTACTTTGTATACCTGCTACTGGATGCCTTGAATTTCCCTCTGGGATCAATCAATAAATCAATCAATCAATCTATCTATCTATCGATAGAAAAGAAAGTTATTGTGACTGTCTTTTATTAATTAAATCTGCCCACAACGGCTGTAAAAACACCCTTAGAAGAAATAACTTGAAGTGATTATTTTCTTTCTCTTTGTCAGTTAGTAATTTTAGCCTGTACATTTTAACTATTTTAGCTCCATGTTTGCCTCAATAAAACTCTTATATTCCGACTCTAACCCCTCACTTATATTCAAATCTGGGAATTATAGACTGTTGATACAGTTCTTCTTTACTTGGTTTGCTGTGCTGAGGTTATCTGTCCTGTTATTGGACCATATTTCCTCAGGCTTTAGCTGTTACACAAAAAGCATAAAATCGCACTTCAATATGCTTTCTGTTACAAGGAAGTTTAGGGTCAGCAGCAAGGTGGCCACGGCTCATGCCTGCGGTATAAGAAATAACTAACCCCCCCAGAGGTTGAAGTTATTGGCAATTACAGTGGACCCCTAACCTCTAATTACAGTTCAGAATTTTCAGGTTTTTTCAGAGGACTGTAACTCTAAATTAAATAAAATTTCTACTATACATGGATTTTTTTCATAGAGCATAAAAATCATGATGGCGGCGCGCGGTAGTGCAGCGGCTTCTCACGCTCCTAGTGGAAACCCTGATTTAAGTAGTTTTTACGTCGGTTCCGAGCCCAAACTTATGCGTCTCATGCGTATGAGTTATGGACGGACTGAACTTTTTAGGTTTAAGGACAGTTTGGTCAGCATAAACTTAGAAAATAACATCCAAGCAAAACTGGGCAGACTACGGCTCCTCCGGACTTCGGCGTGGGGGAGCAGAGCGCTGCAAACAAAGGGCCGGCGGAGGCGATGCAAGCGGCGGCAGAAGAGGGGGAAGCGCGGCGGAGTGCTAGCCAGGCTAAAGGCTACTGCTAACCGACCCCCGATTCCTTCACTTTTCCTGTCCAACGTCCGCTCTTTGGACAACAAGCTGGACCTGCTGCGGCTGAGGATCAGTGCTTGTGAGGACATGAGGAACTGCGCGGTGATTTGTCTCACAGAAACCTGGCTGAACGACACCATGCCGGACTCAGCCTTCCAGCTCGCCGGCCGGCAGCTTTTCCGGGCGGACCGCAACCAGCTCTCCGGGAAAGCCCGCGGGGGCGGACTATGCGTCTATATCAACCAAGGTTGGTGCACAAACTGCGTGTTGGTAAACAGCCACTGCTCCGAGGCTGCAGAACAGCTGACTGTGAAGTGCAGACCTCACTATCTGCCTCGGGAGTTTACGGCTGTGTTCGTTGTTGCTGTTTACATAG
>JAVLVB010000197.1:687863-698981 GCA_032876305.1 Orestias chungarensis
TCACTTTTTGTCCCGCTCCCCTCAGGCAGGAGGCTGCGGAGCATCAAGTGTAAAACAACCAGACTGAGAAACAGCTTCATTCCTGAAGCTGTGAGACTCTCAAACACACGCAATGACAACCAGAACTGAAAAACTCTTTCTCATTTAACCGGCACTGTTCACTTTACTATCATACCTCAAAATGTCACTTTAAAATGTCTCTGTAATGGATCACTTTAATGTTCACTTTAGAATGTCCCTTTAAAATGTCAATTATTTTGTCACTTGCACTCCGACTTTTGATTGCTGCTATGTCCGAAGTACTATATTGTAGACTCTGGATCAATATTGTATATTCTTGTGGAGGCAAAACACATTTCTCGTATAGTTCTTTAGAATTTATAATGTATTATATATTTGCATTTCGATCCTAAATGCTGCTCTGTCCAAAGTCCCATATTGTGTTATTCTGTGTCCATATTGTAGATTTTGTGTAGCTCAAATCCTATTTCTCGCATAGTTATTATATTCATTTATTTTATTACATTATTTAAAATTGCTATCAGGGTGAAAACTGGACCGGGGGATTAGAATTTTCGTCCCACCTCATGTACCACATGTGATGTGATGACAAATAAAGATTCCTTGATTCCTTGATCATGGTCTAGTTGGTGTGTAAACCGTCACTTCTTGTTGTTGCTCCGTGTGTCTGTTAGCGTCTGTTAGGGTCTGCCAGCTCCGCACGCTCTCTTATTACTCTGAATTCTCTGTACTAAGACGTTTCTAAACTCACCTTCACGTTAATCACACATTTTTGTTGCTTCACTGAAGTTTTTAGAAACCGTAATTGTTCTAAACGGACCTTTGTTTTGTGTCGTGAGCACTCGCTAGCTTAGTTAGCTTAGCTTCTAGAGCCCCTATGGCTTCTCCCTCTGCTTCTCCTCTTTCCTGCTCTGTGTGTCAAATGTTTAGTTATTCCTCTGCCTCCTTTAGAGATAATGGTACGTGCTTTCATTGTAGCATTTCTTTAGCTTTGGAGGTGAGGGTGTGTGAATTTGAAGCTCGGCTCCGCGCTGTTGAAACACCTGCAGATAGCAGAGGCCCATTAGCTAGCGTGGACCCAACAAGAACAGGTTATCCTAGTGGTCCTCTAGCAGTTCCCATGTAGCTGGGAAATCAGCCTGGCAGGGTGACTGTACGCAGAAAGCATAGTCCCAGAACCCAGCCTTTGGCTCACCACCAACCTGTTAACATTTCAAACCGATTTTCCCCACTCAGCGATACACCCACTGAGAAACAGACTTTGGTAATTGGCAGCTCCATAGTCAGAAACGTTGCTTTAGAGAAACCAGCAACCATAGTCAAATGTTTGCCAGGGGCCAGAATAGGCAACATAAA
The DNA here is from genome assembly GCA_032876305.1 of Orestias chungarensis. NCBI lineage: Eukaryota > Metazoa > Chordata > Actinopteri > Cyprinodontiformes > Cyprinodontidae > Orestias > Orestias chungarensis. Next base: position 689,241 of record JAVLVB010000197.1, read on the forward strand.
ATCATACCTCAAACTGCTGGCTTAGGATAATCGTAAATACAGGTAGATTGTTATCCACGCTGGCGGTATTGAGACCCGGTTACGCCAATCGGAGGTCACTAAAAGTAGTGTTCGGTGTGCGAGTTTGCAAAAACAATGTCGGACTCTGTAGTTTTCTCTGGTCCCCTGTCTGATCGGACAAGTGACGACATGTTTAGTCGCATGTTGTCATTCAACCGCTGGTTATCTAGGTGGTGTCCAGAAAACGGTGTGCGTTAATGTTTGATAATTGGAAAACCTTTTGGGGAAAACCTGATCTGATCCGGAGAGACGGCATCCATTCCACGTTGGAGCAGCTCTTCTTTCTAGAAATATGGCCTAATTTATTATCTCCCCAAATTACTGACAAACCAGGGTCCAGACCAGGAAGCAGAGCCGTAGTTTAGAACTCCTCTCTGCGGCTTCTCTACAATTACCTACCCATCATCCCATTGAGACGGTGTCTTGCCTACGGCCAAAACCAAATAGATTAAAGATCAATCTAAAAAGAGCTAATCCTAAAAATCTCATAAAGATAAAAACAACTCAGATGAAACAAAAAATTTACAAATATTAAGTGTGGCTTATTGAACATCAGATCTCTATCCTCAAAGTCCTTATTACTAAATGATTTAATTCTTGATAATCAAATTGATTTGCTTTGTCTCACAGAAAACTGGCTGCAGCAAGAGGATTATGTTAGTATCAAAGAATCAACTCCCTCTAATTTTTCAAACTTTCACATTCCTCGAAGTACTGGGAGAGGTGGAGGAGTAGGAAGCATTTTTCAATCAGATTTATTAATTAATCCCAGGCCAACTAATAGTTATAGTTCGTTTGAACTTTTAACCCTTAGCCTTCCTCATCCAACCTCTAAAAGAATTAAACCACTTCTGTTTGTTTTTTGTATTGTCCGCCAGGTCCTTACTCTGAATTCATTAATCAGATTTCAGATTTTTTATCTGAACTAGTGTTAAACACTGATAAAATCATTATAGTGGGAGACTTTAACATTCATGTTGACACCAACAATGACAGCCTAAATGTAGCCTTTACTGCCATTTTAGACCCAATTGGCTTCACTCAAAAAATCCAAACACCTACCCACTCTCTTGGTCACACTTTAGACCTTGTGCTGACTTATGGCATTGAGTGTTAAAAAGTTACGGTACTGCCTCATAACCCTCTACTTTCTGACATTTTTTTGATAACTTTTGAGTTCTTTTTCACTGAGTACTGAAAATCTGAAAGAAAATGTCTTTATGGTAGGTGTCTATCAGACAAGGCTTTTACCATTCCACCGCTAATTTCTTCAGTATTTCAGAGAAACGCAGTGGAGGGCAAAAAATTAATTTCAAGCCCTACACAGATTGATGCTGTTGTTCATAGTATTACGTCCTCATTTATGGGGGCTACATTAGACAATGTAGCCCCCATAAAAATGAAAGTGATTACTCATAGGAGGTTGGCCCCCTGGTTTAATTCAGAACTTTGTACCTTGAAGGGAAAAACCAGGAAATTGGAGAAAAAATGCCGGTGTTCGCTTTTAGAGGAGTCATATTTATCCTGGAAAAACAGCATATTTCGGTATAAAAGGACCCTGCACCAAGCTAGATCTGCATATTTTACTTTACTAATAGAGGAGAATAAGAACGATCCTAGGTTTCTTTTTAATACAGTTGCTTAACTTACGAAAAATGAAAACTCTGTTATATCATCCATTCTTCCTACTCTTAGCTGTAAGGACTTTATGGAATTCTTTATTCATAAAATTGAATCTATTAAAACTAAAATTGATGTCATCCTACCAAACATAACTACTACCTCAGTAAGCAATGAGGCACTGAATGTGGCTCTGGAGCCTGATCTCTGCTTGAAGTGTTTTGTTCCAGTTGAGCCTTCTGAGCTTTCAAAAATATTTTCTTCATCTAAGCCTTCAACTTGTATGTTGGATCCAATCCCGACAAAATTTTTTAAAGAAGCATTTCCTATTATTATTACCCCCATTTTGGAAATGGTTAATTTGTCATTAGTGAATGGTTATGTACCAGAGGCTTTTAAGGTAGCTGTAATAAAACCCCTACTTAAGAAACTTTCTCTTGATCAAGAAGACTTAATAAATTACAGACCCATATCTCATCTTCCTTTTTGTCTACATTCCTTGAAAAAATTGTTTCTAATCAACTGAGAGAGCATTTGAGGAATAATGACCTATTTGAAGAATTTCAGTCAGGTTTCAGAGCTCATCATAGCACTGAGAAGGCTCTCCTTAAAGTTACTAATGATATTCTCATGGCCTCAGACAATGGACTCGTGTCCATTCTAGTTCTGTTAGATCTGAGTGCTGCTTTTGACGCAGTCAATCACAATATCCTCATTGAAAGGCTCGAACACACTGTGGGGATCAAGGGAACAGCACTAGGCTGGTTTAAATCGTATTTGTCTGATAGATCCCAGTTTGTTCATCTAAATGACAAATCTTCTCCGCATTGTAAGATTACTTGTGGAGTACCGCAGGGTTCTGTACTTGGCCCAATTCTGTTTACTATATACATGCTCCCTATTGGTAAAATCATCAGACAGCATGGTGTTAATTTCCACTGTTATGCTGATGATACACAACTGTATTTATCTATAAATCCAGTCAGTTTGGTAGATTACAGGCATGTCTAGATAACATAAAAATGTGGATGACTTTAAACTTTCTGCTCTTGAACTCTGAAAAGACAGACGTTGTTATCTTTGGACCTGAACCTCTAAAAAAGAAACTGCTTAATTAACCCCTTAACCTGGATGGCATCAAATTGGCATCTTATAACAATGTAAATAACCTTGGTGTTATTTTTGATCAGGATATGTCTTTCAAGTCCCATATGAAACAGATCTCTAAGATTTCCTTCTTTCACCTTAGGAATATAGCAAAAATTGAAAAACTAGTCCATGCATTTGTTACTTCAAGGCTGGACTATTGTAATTATTTATTAGCAGGAAGTTCACAAAATGCAACTAAAAGTCTACAGTTGGTCCAAAATGCTGCAGCAAGAGTTCTGATGAAACTTAAAAAGAAAATTCATATCTCCCCAATTTTAGCTTCCCTTCATTGGCTCCCTGTCAAACTAGGCTTAAAACCTTCCTGTTTGGTAAAGTTTATAGTTAGGAAGAGGTAGAGAAGACAGCCTAATCCGGTTGGGGGAGGAACTCAGTCTTGACAGATGGTTCTCCTTTGCTATACCTTCTTCATGTCTCAGTCTATAGGGTTAAGTTATTTAAGTTTTTCAATAGTTATGTTTCTATAGGCTTAGACAACTGGAGGACAGTCTGACCACTTCTCTCTCTGCTACTTTCTTCCTTTGTCCAATCTGCTTTAGTTACCGTTATTTCAACCTTGTTAACCTTTTGTTTTCTCTTAGTGTTCTTCTCTCCATTGAAACCACACCTGGTCTGGCATTCTGTTAGCTGAGACAGCTTCTTGGATGAGAACATGGGCTGAGATGCTTCCAGTGACGCTCTACAACTGCTGCTATAAAATCTTTTTTTTCAGTATCCTGTGGATCTAATTTAGTTTTCTGTCTTTTCAAACCCCCAGTCACCCATGGCAGATGGCTGCTTGTACTGAGCCAGGTTCTGCTGGAGGTTTCTTCCTGTTAAAGGGGAGTTTTTCCTCTCCACTGTCGCTACATGCATGCTCAGTATGAGGGATTGCTGTAAAGTCAACGACAACACAAGACATTTTTTTGGACTGCTGATTCCAGTGCTGCAAGTCAACGAATGGATGCAATCTGCTGGGGTTCCTTAGATTGGAAACTTTTTCAAATGGATTTGTTTATGATGTATCTTTGATTTTAATTGATTTTCTTGTAAAGTGCCTTGAGACGACATCTGTTTTAAATTGGCGCTATATAAATAAACTGATTCTTGATTCTTAAACCCAGGGTTGCGTTTAGAAAGTGTTGTCAATGGAACAAGTCAAGTGTAGAAATATTCCCTTAATGCAAAACTTTGGCTTAAAGGTATAGGAGAGGATCTTTTCAATAGAAAAATTTCAATCGAAAATCCCATAGAAAATGACAGCCAATCAAAAATGGCCGGTGGTGAAAAATAACTGGCCGTCAATGCGGAAATAAAATTTACGCGATGACGTTTATCACTAATGTCCCCACCCACCCGACCCGTACAATGCACTCTCATGTTTGAATTTGCGGATGCGCAGATTGTTGTTTGGGAAGTAAAACGGGACGGACAAGATGCATCATTCACCATTGAAGAGAGGTTCTCCCCGTTCGGCAGCGATAAGGAATAAAGGAATCAAGGAATCAAGGAATTTTTATTTGTCATCACATCACATGTGGTACATGAGGTGGGACGAAATTCTAATCCCCCAGTCCAGTTTACACCCTGATAGCAATTTTAAATAATATAATAAAATATAAGAACTATGCGAGAAAAGGATTTGACTACACAGAATCTACAATATGGACACAGAATCTACAATATGGGACTTCGGACATAGCAGCAATGAAAATTAGGAGGGCAAGTAATATAATAAAATATAAAGAAGTATACGAGAAATAGGATTTAACTACACAGAACCGACAATATGGACACAGAATCTACAATATGGGACTTCGGACATAGCAGCAATGAAAATTCGGAGTGCAAGTGACATATTAAGTGACATTTTAAAGTGACATTTTAAATTGTGAAATTAAAGTGAACAGTGCCGGTTAAATTAGAAAGTGTTTTTCATTTCTAATTGTCTTTGCGTGTGTTTGAGAGTCTCACAGCTTCAGGAATGAAGCTGTTTCTCAGTCTGGTGGTTTTACACTTGATGCTCCGCAGCCTCCTGCCTGAGGGGAGCGGGGAAAAAAGTGAGTGTGCTGTGTGTGTGGGGTCCTTCATGATGCCGGAGGCCCTCTTCCTGCATCTGGATGTGTAAATGTCTGTGGTGCTGGGGAGGCTGACTCCAACAATTCTCTGTGCAGCCTTCACCACCCTCTGCAGAGCTTTCCTGTCTGCAGCAGAGCAGCTTCCATGCCACACGTTGATGCTGGAGCACAAGACGCTCTCCACCACACATCTGTAGAAGGAGGTGAGAACTGAGCTCCCGAAGCCCAGCTCTTCTCAACCTCCTGAGGAAGTAGAGCCGCTGGTGCGCCTTCCTGACTAGAATGGAAGTGTTGTTGCTCCAGGCGAGGTTGTTACTCAGGTGTACACCCAAGTACCTGTAGCTGTTGACCACTTCCACCGCAGTTCCTCCCATGTGCAGGGGGAGGTGGGCAAGCTTGCCCCTTCTGCAGTCCACAATCATCTCCTTGGTTTTCTTTACATTAATGCAGAGGTTGTTATCTCTGCACCAACCCTCCAGGTGTTCCACCCCCTGCCTGTAGCTGGACTCATCACTGTTTGTGGTGCATCCAACCACTGCTGTGTCGTCCGCAAACTTCACAATATGACAGCCTGGATGGATAGGCGAGCAGTCATATGTGAGCAGTGTGAACAGTAGGGGGGTCAGCACACAGCCCTGAGGGGAGCCAGTGCTGAGGGTGATGGTGGGGGAGGAGATGTTGTGAATCCTCACAGACTGCGGACTGTTGGTCAGGAAGTCCAGGACCCAGTTGCAGATGGAAGAGCTCAGTCCAAGTGAGGAGAGTTTATTAATCAGAGTCTGAGGAATCATGGTGTTGAAGGCAGAGGTGAAGTCCACAAACAGCATACGAACATATGAATCCTTCTGCTCCAGGTGGGTGAGGGCAGTGTGGACCAGGGAGGAAATGGCGAACTCTATGGATCTATTTTTCCTGTATGCATACTGGTGTGGATCAACAGTGACGCTGATGTTGGCTTTGATGTGAGTCTGAACCAGTCTCTCGAGGCACTTTGTGACTATTGGTGTGAGGGCTACTGGCAGATAGTCATTCAAACCTGTCACTGCGGAGCTCTTGGGGACCGGGATGATGGTGGCGGTCTTCATGCAGGTGGGGACAGCTGCCTGGATGAGGGAGGCGTTGAAGATGTTCGCCAGCACGTCTGAGAGCTGGTCCGCGCACTCTCTCAGCACCCGTCCGGGGATGTTGTCTGGGCCAGCAGCTTTCTGGGGGTTGATCCTCCTCAGCGTCCTCCTTACTTCTGCTGGAGTCACACTGATGGGCTCTTCTCCTGGTGAAGTCGTGATTCTGGTGCTTGGGGGGGTGTCAGGGTTCTCAAACCGGGCCTAGAATTGGTTGAGAGCCTCAGGCAGGGAGGGGTCTTTGGGACATTATGCAGTTTTAGATTTATAGTCTGTAATGCACTTGATGCCCTTCCACATGCTCTGTGGATCCTGGGAGGAAAAGTGTCCCTGGATTTTCTGAGCATATGCAGCTTTTGCCCTCTTAAATCCTGCAGACAGCTTTCTTCTTGCCCTCCTGAGCTGTTGTTAGTCACCAGACCTAAACGCAACATCCCTGGCTTTCTGCAGAGAACGTACTTCTGCATTCAGCCAGGGTTTCTGGTTCGGGTAGCAAGTCACAGTCTTGGTGGTGGTGACATCCTCCACACACTTGCTGATGTACCCCAGAACAGCAGATATGTAGTCCTCCAGGTCCATCTCCCCCTCGTACTCAGCAGCCTCCCTGATGACCTGCCAGTCTGTGCAGCCGAAGCAGTCCTGCAGCACGGCGTCGGCGTCACTGGGCCACACAGTGATGGTCGTCTGTTTGGGTCTGGAGCGTCGCAGCCAGGGATGGTAAGCAGGCACCAGCATGACGGAGATGTGATCGGAGAACCCGAGGTGGGGGCGGGGGAAGGCTCTGTATGCGTCTTTTACGTTGGTGTAGACGCGGTCCAGCGTGTTATTTCCACGTGTTGGAATGTTCACATGCTGTTTAAACCTCGGCAGGCAGTTCGTCAGTTCTACGTGGGTAAAATCCCCCGCTACCACGTAGAAAGCCTCCGGGTGCTTGTTCTGAAGCGAGCTGATGTTGTCATGTAGCTCCTTCAGCGCGATGTTAGCATTAGCATCGGGCGCTATGTAAACAGCAACAACGAACACAGCCGTAAACTCCCGAGGCAGATAGTGAGGTCTGCACTTCACAGTCAGCTGTTCTGTCGCCTCGGAGCAGTGGCTGTTTTCCAACACGCAGTTTGTGCACCAACCTTTGTTGATATAGACGCATAGACCGCCCCCGCGGGCTTTCCCGGAGAGTTGGTTGCAGTCCGCTCGGAAGAGTTGCCGGCCGGTGAGTTGGAAGGCTGAGTCCGGCATGGTGTCGTTCGGCCAGGTTTCTGTGAGACAAATCACCGCGCAGTTCCTCATGTCCTCACAAACACTGATCCTCAGCCGCAGCAGGTCCAGCATGTTGTCCAAAGAAAGGACGTTGGACAGGAAAAGTGACGGAATCGGGGGTCGGTTAGCATTAGCCTTTAGCCTGGATAGCACACCTCTGCGCTTCCCCCTCTTCTGCCGCCGCTTACATCGCCTCCGCCGGCCCTTTGTCTGCAGCGCTCTACTCCCCCACGCCGAAGTCCGGAGGAGCTGTAGTCTGCCCAGCTTTGCTCGGATGTTATTTTCTAGGTTTTTGCTGACCAAACTGTCCTTAATCCTACAAAGTTCAGTCCTGCCATAACTCATACGCATGAGGCGCATGAATTTGGGCTTGGAACCGACGTAAAAACTACTTAAGTCATGGTGTTCACTAGGAGCGTGAGAAGTCGCTGCACTACTGCGCGCCGCCATCTTGTTTGTATGTTAATGGAAGCTCGCCAGAGAAAAACCGTGTTCAAAGTGGCTCCCGATATCAGGGGGCGTTAACTGGAAATGAGGTGGCGCATGCGCAATGTTGCGAAAATGAGAAGGAGTATAAGATCCTCTCCTATATCTTTAAGTGGCCCTTGTAACTCTTGTCAAAATGATAGAGAATGAAAGATTCTAGTGCAACCACTAGTGTAAACTACTGATATAGCCATTGATAAATGTTCTTAGATGTAATATCAATAATTAGGCCCGAGCAGCTAAGTGCTGCGAAGGCCTATTGTATTTGTTAGGTTTGGTTTTTTTTCTTATTATTATTCTTCCCCCGCATCCCGTTATGCTAATTTGAAGGCCGATATGCTGACGTCATATAAGCCCCGCCCCCTCGGAAGAGGAAGTCACTTTTTTCTTGGATAGCTACATCTCTGGCCCACTTCACCTAAGCAACATGGTCCTGAGGGAAAAGACACATAACATGATGGTCAAACTTGCTTTAAAGCACCAACGGTTTTTAGTGGGCGGCGTGGCCAACTCAGACTTCATGCCGTTACCATACGTTTGGCTCAAAATTCCACATTTTTGAGCCCAGATGCACCAAAGTCAGTCGGATCAATACGTCCACAGTGCCCACTACAAATCTTTAAAAAATCAGCCCCAAGCCATGCTTTGACTGACAACCATGAAATTTTGCACAATTGTGTGTTCTGTCAGGACATACGACAAAGTCTCTTGGAGCCCTGGTCCACATCCTACAGAAAGTCAGCCATTCTGGACCTAAGCCGCATTTTTCTCCCTTTTACACACGTTGTATCTGAATGAAGTTCTCCGACAGCTTTGGACGTGGAGACTTGCGTCACTCTGCACAGTCTTGAGGCTTTGAAGAGCAAAACTGATGAAAAGCTTTTATCTACATCAAAGTGTGTGTGCGAGTCTAGGCTCCTAAATTTGAGCCATCGCCATAAAGAATCGAGGTGGAATAACGTCCACGAGCAAGGTCACGGTTCAAAGAAACTTTTTGTCCTTCATAATAGAGCAGCTCTAATCACATTCACATCGACTGTGCTGGTCTCACTAAGCCCCGATGTTAGTTTACTACATATTACTCCAACACTCATGCAGGTTTAAACCTGTGTTTGATGACATTCAACATGATACCTCATCTGTTCCATCTAGAACAACAATGTAGGTCTCATTTTTACATGACCTGGGAGCTATTGAAGAAATATGCCAAATATTTACAGTAAAAATGTATTTAAAAACAATATTAAATGGGTTAAACTTGGATAAAACAAGTGTGCTCTCAACTTCTGTGATGTTTCTCATTTTTGTCATGCTGTAGAATAATTCTACAGTATTGTTTTGTCATTGTCTGCAATAACAAGAAGCTATTAATTATTGTTTGTCAAGAGTTGTTGGTTTGGACATTTATTCACAGTTCCAAAATCAACAACCGTGTTTCTGAGGGGGGATCGGGCCGTTTTGTAGAAATCTTTGTTACTTAATTGGATCAGCCCTGGTCTAGAAGCCGCTAGAATCCCAAAGCTTGAAAATGATAGCGGTTAACGGGAGTAGACTTTGGGTTATTACTTTGATGCTTAGCGGGATATGTAGCACAGCACCATGACTGAGTTGGAAGTCTGTGATATAGACGTGTTGCTGGTGTGCTACTAAAGTTATGTTGCTTCTGCTGTCCAGCTTGAGTGCTGTTCATTGACACAAAAAGATATTATGAGGAGACGATTGTCAGTTTCTACATTAATTTGAAGATGGAAGGGTCATAAAGTATAAACAGCCAACTGTTGACAAAAGGAACACCCAACAAGATTTAAGGATTTTGTAGTTAATCTGTAAAGGATTATGTTATGTTCTAGTATCATGTTCCACATTTTAGTTCTAGTTAAAGGGTTAAGTTCTATTTACAGGGGTTGCTTTATTTTATATTGGAACCTTCGGTTGCTGGGACAGCTAACCGTCTGTGGGGGGGGGGGGGGGGG
>JAVLVB010000197.1:713180-737019 GCA_032876305.1 Orestias chungarensis
TGTGTGTGTGTGTGTGTGTGTGTGTGTGTGTGTGTGTGTGTGTGTGTGTGTGTGTGTGTGTGTGTGTGTGTGTGTGTGTGTGTGTTGGGAGTTCAGATGGTTGGTTTCCACCTGCCACCAAGTGTTTCATCCATCTGATTATGTACCTTATTCTTTATGGTCCAAGGTGTCGTGTCAGGTGGGAATTGAACTGGCAGTTGTTCAAGGGAGTAGAGGGCAGGTTTCACACTATAATTCCTTTTAAAAAAGGAACTCTGTCTCCATTTCTTTTACAGCTCTGATTAAAGGTGTCGTCACCATGTCATACCTATGATTATGTCTGAAGTCAATGGGGGGAGTGTGTGTGTGTGCACATGCATGTGTTTAAGACAGGTCAGTGAATACCAGAGGGAGCCTGTTCAGTAATGTGACTAATATACTGAGCATCACAGGCGGGTGAAGCTTGACAACATTAATAATAGCTTCCACTGGCAGGAAGACACCTGACTGTGTATCAGCTTTTTTCATGCACTGTGGTTCATCTACAAACCTTACATGTCCATCAAACCTAAAAGAGATAAGATAAAGTCTCAGGATACAAAATGAGTCCTGGAAGATCATGTTTGTGTAGCAAAGGATGTGCATATTAGAAGCTCAGGTCAAATACTTTTCAAGCAGGTATACACTTTAATACTCAGCCAAAGCTCAGGAGGTTGATCCTTTGGTCCTCTAATGACCTCCTGCTTGAACAGGATTTCTATATTTTTTTTAATAACATTAACAACAATTTAGCAGCAGATTCGGACATTTGTCTACCCAGGATATATATATATATATATATATATTTCCACTGTGTAAAAACAGTGCATTAAATGCACATTTGCAGTTTTAACAATAAAAATAGGCAGTTGTAAGCATTTTTTAAGCTAGTCTCAAGTATTCACAAATTTCCTCCATTATGGGTAGAATAGAATAATAGGGCCAAAGTGTAATGCTTTAAATCTTGGTCTGATTTCAGTAAAACAGAGAAACCTGATAAAAAAAAATAGTATTCACGATTGAACAAACTAGAATGAATGTCTCAACCCAAAATCTATAAACATAGTCACAGTGTCCTGGTATGGGAATATGGTTTACTAAAGCTTTTATTATTCAGTAACATTGTTAAGTCAACAGCATTATCGCTGACTGATATCTTCCACATACTGAGAGGACATCTAAAGTGTCATCAATCCTATGTATTTCTTTCAGTTTAACAGCTTACAGCATTGTCTAAAATTCATTTTTCACAATCATTGTTTAAGTACACACTATTTTACAAACCATTTAAGGTCGGAGTTGTTGTACCACTAAGGAAAGTCTTGCAGATTTACCCCAAAGATGTTAGTCTTTGTGGTAGATCTGTCTGATATAAAAGATATAAATCTTCACTAACTTGATTTTTTTCTAAGAGATTGTAACTTTGAAAGTAAATTCTAGGGATGCCCAAAATGTGGCCTCGGGCAATTTGTTGCCCTTAACAACAACTATAAATTGGTTTCCCAACTTAACTGTTTGATAAAGATTAGAAAATCAATGTTGTGTTTAGTTTATTGAATAAGAACAGAATATACTATATCTATATATATATATATATATATATATATATATATATATATATATATATATATATATATATAACAGAATGGAAACATCTCTTAGGTTCAATAGAATAGGATTCTGTTTGGCTGCGTACGAGACAGAAAACTAAGCCTTGCCAGGATGGCCCTACTAAGAGCTTTCTTTTAGATTGCTTTCGACTACTTGTTTTGATGTAAAATACACCAACAGCTGTTATACCTGTTTTCGTGTATTTTGGGGAATGTAACTGCACATTTTTCATGGTTTTTGGTTTAGGTTTTTATTTAAATTATTTAAACCTAAATAAAGCTTCCAAAGCTGAAATACCTACAAAACAGATACAATGTCACTTTACAAGCTACTGGCTTACATTCTCAAAGCAACCAGTACGATTTACTTTCTTAAGAACATATGGCAGAGAGTAGATGTTAGTGTTTAGGGTAGTCTCTACTGTGCTTGTTTTACTTGTTAATTTTAAATGTACTTCTAAAGAGATGCTGAGTCTCTTGTGCATCTAAACATATGATTCTACACAATATCACACATAATGAAAAACATAACTATTTTTAAATGCATGAATAAATACGGTAAAATGTAATATTACACACATAATGATTTCTCACACTTAGTTATAGCAAACATAGTTTCAAAGAAAAAATACTTGATATTATTTTGGACTGTTGCCTAGTGAATTCTATTCAAATATGAGAAAACAAACCTTCAGTTTGAGGAAATGCTTTGACAGGAATTAAAACACTTTGACACAACCATAAACTGGATGTCCTTCTGATATATATATATTTTTATTCAGTTTAATCCAAAGATTTTATTTTAATAAATGAGGAAGAACATTTATAAATACAATGAGATAGTAAATCAATGACAAATGTTTATATTGGACATGAGTGTTGACTTCATGTGTGAGAAAAGGAGCTTAGTAATAAATCACAGAAGCATCTTCATGCTTCTGTAAGAGATACTAGATAAGTAACCATAATTGAAAATATACATAACATATGTTTCTTTATTATGTAAATTTTAAAATCAGAACAAACCTTAAAGGATATTTACATTGAATGGCTCATGCAGACAGTTTGAGAAAGTCTATGTCAGGGAAAATATAGAGAAAAGATGCCTCTCAAATATAAAACATGGATCTTATAATGGATGGGGTAGCTGCATCAATAGATAGAGAGGCAGATGAATAGATGGATGGGTGCAGCTTGACTGCTGTGCCCTGCTCTGAACCTTCTTTTGTACCAAATTAGGGAGAGTATGAAAAGACAGAAAAGGAGAAAATGGCTGCTCTCTCCTTCTGCTTCTTGTTGTGCGATTTAATTTCCCCCAGCACCGGTGCTTCAACTGAAATCTAATTTGAGTGAAAAATGGCAATCCAGCTGTTCCGTTGACAGAGCCCAACCAAAACATGGTTTTCTTTCAGCGCAAAAACATGCGGCGGCCATCTTCATCTGCACATCAATGACTGCTGAGCGGAGGCTGAGCTGAGCACAGGGTGGTAATTATAATGTTCCTGCATGCGTGTGTGCGTGTGTGTGCGTGTTTTGTACTTTTGCCGTGCATTGCAGTGTGGAGGTAATTTGCAGCACTGCTCATCCTCTACTCTCTATGAAACTGTACGAATACAGAGAAAGAATGCATTGAGGCAGTTACTGAGATGAGAAGGAATGGAAATTATCTGGTTCATGTTCTCTCCCTCCTTTTTCTCTTTTTACCTCTCTCCCCGCTCATTTGCTTTGTGTCACCAGGCAGGATGAGTTGAACTGAAAATTAAATAGCCCCCGTCTACCTCAACCTCCTCCCCCTCTACCTCCTTTCCTAATCTATTATGCAAACAGAAGTGGTTAATTGTCCATATATTTGCATGCACTGGGTAAATGAATTATACACTGGCTCTGTTGCTTAGCAACTATCCTGGGTGAGAGTGTGAGAGGCGGAGACAGAGGGGTGGGAGACTGTTGAAAGAAGGGTTGGCAGTGACATTAGGATGTCTTACATGACAAAATGTAAAGAAGAAGTCACAGAAGGGCTAATTCAAAAGTTCTTTAAAAACGTCTGTTAAATCACAAATTTCAACTGAGCTGCTGGAGTTTTGATTATAAAGACAAAGGTGGAAAAGTAAAATGAAATATGAACACTAAAAACAAATAAAATAAAATAAAAATCATTCAAAGAATTTTCGGAAATAATTAATCCCAACGTCTCCATTTGAATTTTGGCCATATTAATGCTAAAACATATTATTTTTGATTTTATGTTTCTTTTATGCCAGCTCTTTATTTACAGTCCTTGGAAATGTGTAATTTCCATGCAGCTGTTTTCCTTTTACATCTGGATATAACATATCATCACTGGTGTCATATGTGTCCTAATGTTATATGTGATTACTTAATTGGCAGACGCTTTTATCCAAAGCGACTTACAAAGTAGGCCATACCGCGAAGGGTCTTGCCTTAGGACCCACACTGAATGCTGTATTTGTTAGTGGAATGTTTATATGAGAAGCGTTTGCACTGGAATTAGTTTTAGCCTGATTTTGGGAAAGAAACTAGTATGAGATGCTTTGAATAGTTTTTGAACACCATGGGAGGACTTCTACACAAGGCACATGCCATGGCCCTGGATCTTCTCCAATGCCGCTAACTGTGTGAGCTACTGATACTTTCTGGCATATCAAGTCACATCAAACTGCTGCTGACACTACTGCCCCTCTTCCATTTTTATGTTGTTCTGCAATAGGTGAAGATAATCTTCCTGGGCAAATTTCGCCATTGAAAAGCATAGACTGGCGTCACATTCCCCTATGTCCTGCTGTTACTAAAAGGAAATGGATAGAAAGAGAGTTACTGAAATTTGCTTTACAAATAAACTTGTCTTGCCTGAACGTCCTCCTCCCTCTTACAGCTGTCTATACATTTACTCATTCGGGAGGCAGTGGAAAACATTAATCTTGAAAAATAAAATCCCTCTGCTCCTCTATTGTACCAGACAAAGTCACCAGTGTCTCAATTCCTTAAACTTAAAATTTTTCATATCATAGATTTACACAGTCTTGATTAATTGTATCCTTTTTCTAGATTTGCCTAATTCTATGTCTGGTCAGAGTTTGTAGAGTCCACAAAGTCACCAAACCATTATGTCCACCATCTCATGAACAGGTGACTTTAGGTTAACAGAAAGGGTTTAATTGTAAATAAAATCGTAAAGTAACATTTCTGGACCACCTTTACTTTCGATCAGACTTAATGCATCAACAGTCAAGGGACCGCACTGAGCTTTCAGATACTAGAGGTAGTAAGGTTCAAGAGTCAATGGATATAATTTGATTGCATTGATTGTGGTGAAGTGTTGCTAGCCTTTAGGGGAATTGATTAGTTCATAGAGTTCTTGGTTAACCCCAAGGTTAAGCAACTCTGTAACTCCTAGATAGACAGTGAGCGCAGATATATATATATATATATATATATATATATATATATATATATATATATATATATATATATATTCTGTCCAAAATCATGTTTATTTCTTTAGTATTTTTTCGAGAAAAAGGCCCAGCACAAGGTTGAAGCTGTTTCAAAATCTAACTTTTTCAAAGGATTCTTCTTTTTGACTTGGATGCTGCAACAATCAAGGGATTTTTGCTTTTAACATTTCACTTTTGTCGCTGTAATGGTTTAGAAGTGATGTGTCTTACTTTCATAATGGAGAATGTGAGCCCTCTGGTAAAATGATGGACAGTTTAAAGTGCTGACAAGGAACAAAGCAGAGTATCTAAAGCGCAGTTTTTGTGTTTCATTTAGAAAAGGCTACAGGAGCATATATACAGTAACAGTTTTTAACAATCTTTATCAGCCCAACTTCTAGATGCTACGGTCATCATAAACTTGCAAAGTGACTAAAGTAAAGATGGTGTAATAGTAGTTCCAGTAAACAGATGCTAAAATCCAGGACATGTGAAAATATCACAAAAATGATGGCTGTGAAATATCAACTCATTGTCTTACGTATTGAACTGTCCACCATTTTTTCCACAGAATTAACCTATTGTTTATAGGCAAACTGTGACCATAAAAAATGTTAAAAGAAAGCTGAGGGAGCTTTCTTGGGATGTTTGGGACCCCCTCTTTTAACCCAATGAATTTCATTTACTGAAAAAGTAATTGACTGATTATTTAGGTTTTGTGTTTTTAAAACACTTTAAGATGGAAGACAGGGAATTACTGAGTAGTGTACAAAAGCACCTGCAGTAATAATAAAAGTGGTAAACACTCATTCATATATTACAACAAACAAACTCTGCTGTTTAAATTATACCGACTTATTTATCTAAATGAATTAAGTTTACAGCTAAAAAATTCAACAAATTGTATAACTAACTACCAATAAATAATTAAACACCTAACTACTAACAACTACAACTAAGGATTATGGAATAATGCTATGTTCACACCAAATGTGTCTAGAGTGTCAAAAACGTGTCTATCGCATGTGCGTTTTGTGTATTTTTTCAGTCAAACGCACTTAATGTGTGTCAAGAATCTGCACTTTGCTGTGGAAAAAAAAAAAAAAAGAATCCAGACTTTCGGCCCTCTCCGGTCACACTTTCCGTCTCTTCAACAGTATTTATGTGCAATGACAGAGGAATTTAAAGAACCGGCTAAGCTTTATTTAATTAAAAAAAGCAAAAAAACTTTGTGTCTGGGTGCCTCGGCACCATCTCTGGATCCACCAGGAAAATTATTCAGTATTTAGAGTTTGGTGATTATCACCGCCTCCTCCAAAAGTTGTGCTGACGACATTCTGGTACTGTACAGACGCCTGATCCATGCGTGCAGAAGGTGAGAAGATCTCTAACAAAGGATTATAAAACCACAGGAGGTCCAGTGAGCTCCCTGGCTAACTAACAAAAGGCTATCAGGCAACTTCACCTGAAAAGCTAGACAATAGCAGGGTAAGACCTGCGCGGCTGATCTAGCTTCAAAGCTAACAGCTGATTGCTCCAACAAAGTTTGCGCTAAGCTTGTTGGTAAAATATTCGTCTTTATGCATATATATTTTGTTAATATCTAACCTTTACCCAGACCTGGTTTTGGGGCTGATACTGGGAAACTGGGAAAAACTCTGTCCATCTGTCCATGGAAAGTTAGTCCATGTTGCGGGACTTCCTGGTTTGAAGCTGATGGGTCTGTCAATATGGAGGTGGTGCTTCCAGGTTTCTTCTAGAAACTGTTATGTTCAGAAGTGTTGACAATTGATCTTGAAACCTTTCAACACTGAATTTACATGTCCTCCCGGCTCGATCCATCTAATTTGAGGTAAAGGTGTCAATTGACCCATGTGAACCTATAAAAACCACATTTAAAAAAATGTGGTTTATATAGGTATAAAAAAATCAACTTTCACAACTATTTCATCATTAATTAATTATCATTGATAGTGTCGAGCAAAAAGGGGAAATAGGAAAGGTTTCAGTCTCAGAAGACAACTGATGACTCGCAAAAGTAAGAGGAAAAGGTGAATTCACAACAATTCCAAGAGTACATTACCATCATGGTTACCAAAAGAAAAAAAAATTCATAAAAAGTATTGTATGGCCTCTGTCAAAAATGAAATCAATGGTATTTTGTGTGCAGGTAGCAAAAGTTAAATCTTACCACTCTTAAATGCTTCCACTTTTTTGTGCTGACGGTGATAGTTTTTAGTAACATTGTAAAATCAGTTTTTTTTTAAAAAGGAAAAGAATAAATATAACAGGGTTTTCAGTTTCCAACCCAGTTTAGAAAACAGTGTAAGTTACATTGAAGAATTGGCCAACCTTTTTTCTGTTCAGGGAGGACAACATCAACCCCACTTTGGATGGAGCAGCTCTTTAGCTCTTTTTTCTAGAAATATGGCCAAATTTATTAGTTATCGAATTCCTGACAAACCAGGGTCCACACCAGGAATCAGCGTAGTAGGTAAGAACACTTCTTTGGAAGTTCTGTACTGTTACCCACCCATTATCTTTTTGAGAGTGTGTCCCACCCATGACCAAAACCAAGATTAAAGATCCATCTAAAAACAGCAAATCTTGAAAATCTCACAAGAAAAAAAACAAATCAGTTTGAAAAGAAATGTAAAACTATTAAATGTAGCTTTTTGAACATACGATCTAACTCTTCAAAAGACTTTAGTGGCTAATTACTTGTTTTGTCTCTGAATTATGTCAGTATTAACAAATCAAATCCTTCAAATTATTCAAACTGTTAAATTCCTCAAAGTAATGGGACAGGTGGAGAAGTAGCAACTGGTTTTCAATCAGATCTATTATTTATACAAAGGCCTAGTTCCTTTGTAAATCTAACCTCTACCCTTCCTCTTCCAACTCTTAAAAGACCTAAATCACTTCTGTTTGTTGTTAGAACTGCACCATCAGCTCTTGGCGTAGGTTGAACTTCCTCAGCTGGTACAGAAAGTACATCCTCTATTGAGCCCTCTTGATGATGGAGTTGATGTTGCTGTCCCACTTCAGGTCCTTGGATATCGTTGTGCCCTGGAACTTGTAGGACTCCACAGTCATCACTGTCCTGTCTAGGATGGTGAGTGCTGGCAGGGTTGGGGGCTCCTTCTGAAGTCCACGGTCATCTCCACTGTTTTTGCTGTGTTCAGCTCGAGATTGTTCTGACTGCTTCAGAGGACAACCTGATCAACCACCCGTCTGTAAGCAGACTCATCACTGTCACTGATGAGACCAATGACTGTTGCGTCATTTGCAAACTTCAGGATTTTAACAGAGGAGTCCATATAGGTACAGTCATTTGTGTACAGCGAGAAGAGCACTGGGGGGAGTACACAACCCTGTGGGGCACCCGTGCTGATGGTTCGGGTCACTGAAGTACACTTTCCCAGCCTCACCGGCTGTTTTCTGCCAGTAAGAAAGTCAGTTATCCACTGGCAGATGGGGGCTGGTACGCTGAGTTCAGTCACTCGCTGAGGATCTGATCAGCGAGTGCGCTCAGTTTCCCACGCTTGCACGCTTGAGGTGGAATGTAAACAGCAACAAGCACAACTGATGAAAACTCCCGCGGACAATAAAATGGTCTACAGTTCAAGAAAAA
Organism: Orestias chungarensis; assembly: GCA_032876305.1. Classification (NCBI taxonomy): domain Eukaryota; kingdom Metazoa; phylum Chordata; class Actinopteri; order Cyprinodontiformes; family Cyprinodontidae; genus Orestias; species Orestias chungarensis. The sequence continues at coordinate 721,898 of JAVLVB010000197.1, forward strand.
CGATTCTAGATTAGGGCTGCATGTTCTCATTAACACTGTCACATCTGTAGACCAGCCTTGGTTGATATAAAAGCAAATTCCGCCACCTTTTTTCTTGCCGGAAAGCTCCGTGTCGCGGTCCGCTCGGTGAAGATGAAAGCTGTGCAGGTGGAGTGCGCTGTCCGGGACGGAATCTGTGAGCCAGGTCTCAGTGAAGCGCAGTACAGCAGAGAGGTTTAGCAGTGAAAGTTTGTCCATTTTATTTCCTAAAGAGCAAAGGTTTGTCATATGGATGCTGGGTAGCGGTGTACGAAGTCCGCGCTGTCGGAGTTTGACGAGCGTCCGCTCAGCAGCGCAGCCGCTCCACCGACCAAAATGTCCAAAAGACTGTCCATAAATGAAAAACCATGAAATATACCTGCTGGCATGAGCTGCCTAATGTTCGACAGATCTTCTGCTCTGTATTTGAGTGTGTTTGAATCACACATGCCATAAAAACGTACAAAAACAAACAAAGCACTACGGAGCTCCTAACCAGTGTCGCCATCTTCACGTTGATAACCAAGTGACAGACTAAATGTAGCCTTCTCTGCTATCTTAGACATCTTAGACACCTACCCATCTCCTTACTCACACTTTAGAGCTTGTGCTGGTGTATGACATTGAGTGTGAAAACATGGCAGTAATGACCCATAACCTTCTCCTTTCTGACCATATTTGATAACATCTGAGATCTTTTTTACTGAGTACTCTCTCTTACTCGTAGTGTTACATCCTCTTTGTGAATTGCATTAGACAGTATAAAGACCTCAAAAAAGCAAGTAGTTACTCATACAAGGTTGGCTCCCTAATTTCAGAACTGTGTACTTTAAAGGAAAATCGGATAGAATATGGTGGAATACACTTATAGAGAAGTCCTATTTATTCTGGAAAAAGTCTGTTTGTGTAAAAGAGCCCTAGATCTGTATATTTAAAATTATTTATAAAGCAGAATAAGGATAATCCTAGGTTTCGTTTTACCACAGAGACAGCTCTGATATTCTCATGGCCTCAAATAATGGACTTGTGTCTGTTCTGGTTCTGCTCAATCTCAGTGCTTGTTTTTTATTAACTCATGAAAGAATAAAGTTACCTTAAATCCAAGCACACTATTGTTTTTTTGTAAAATTCTCAATAAATCTGATGTGTCACCTGACCCTCCTCACATTGAAAAAAATACATTTGGATCCAAAATGGCTGACTTCAAAATGGCCAACATGGTCACCATCGATCTTAAAAAGTTTTCCTCCTCTCATATACTAATGTGCCACAAACAGGAAATGAATGTCACCAACCATTCCCATGTTATTTAGGTGCATCCACATAAATGCACGTGTGAATGAGGGAGACAGGTTAACCATTGAGACTGCAAGCAGTAAAGGTCACAAAGGGCCAGGACTTCCAGTACTTAGGCTCCACTGTCCAGTAAAACTGGGAGTCTGGTAAAGAGCTAAAGAATAGACTCCAGATATGATGGAGTGAATAGAGAACATTTCCTGGAGAGATTTGCGAAAAAAGGGTTGGTAGGAAAAGTCAAAGAAAAGTGTTGACACCAGCTATGTTGCTTAATGGACTGTGGCACTGACAAATATACAAAGGACAGAACTGAAAGTGTCGAAGCTGAAGATGTTAAGGCTCCTCCTCCAGCCTAAAAACCCTGTTGTTTTGGAACACAAAGCTTCTCTTGCACAATAGCGGGAATTCAATTTTACCTACCAGCATACCGGAACCATTTTCCAGCATAGAATCAAGAATCAGTTTATTTATATGGCGCCAATTTACAACAGATGTCGTCTGAAGGCACTTTATAAGAAAATCCATTAAAATAAAAGATACATCATAAACAACTCAATTTGAAAAAGTTTCAGTATGCATATGATGCATACTGAGAATGCAACAGCAGTCTGTATTTCAAACTATGCAATGACACCCCCTATTGATAAAAGACAAGATAATATTTCTAAAGTGGGTTTAAGACCAGGCCTAATACAGAAAATATATTATACATAAAGAAACTTTAACTGTAAAAAAGGTTATCAAAATTCAATTAGCTTTAGGTTTATTTCATTTTTGGAACACAGTAAAGCCAACGCATTTGAATGTGTTCTCGTGGAAAAAAATCATCAGATTTCTTAAAAAGCTTTACTTTTCTTTCAATTATGACTTTGAATTATTAGCTACATCTGAAATTATTTTAAATTGTTTTAAATCCATGTGCGTGCACACTTGGCATCTTTTAACTTTTGGAACTAAGCCAGATAAATTATTGTTAGGTTATGTTAAAGATACAGGAGAGGATCTTCAACTTATTCTTATTTTCACAACACTGCGCATGCGCTACCTCATCTCCAGTAACGCCCCCTGATATCGGGGGCGTGCACGTCCTCAGCACATGCAGTCTGTTTACATCTGCGGGACCACAGCCTCTTGCGCCGCATCGGACTTATTACAGAATTGCGAACATGTCCGACACTAGTTCTGTAAGCCTAACCCTAAACCGAACATGGTTTTTCTCTTGCGAGCTTCCATTTTCGGTGATGTACAGGTAGCACCTCTCTTCAATGGGGAAGGATGCGTCTTGTCTGTCCCGTTTTACTTCCTAAACAACAATCTGCGCATGCGCGATTGGGGGGTTGGGGACATTAGTGATACATGTCATCGCGTAAATTTTATTTGCGCATTGACAGCCAGTTATTTTTCCCCCTGGTCGTTTTCAATGGGATTTTCCATTGAAATTTTTTTATTGAAAAGATCCTCTCCCATACCTTTAATTTAAAAAATCAATCTTAATCATTTGACACAAATATAACATCTTCAACTGAATGAAAACAAAACACTGAATTCCCCTTAATTCCCCAATACCACCTAACACTCACTTTTACATCTCAAAAACACAGCAAAAGGACAGATAGAAGGATAAAAAAAGACCTATATTTAATAGAGCAAGTCAAATGAATAGCTCTGCCTTCCAAAGGATGAAAATTATGTTAATGGTATACCCATATCAGTTCTCATGACCATGTTAGTGACTTATGATATAAAGAGACATTCTTACTTTGTTTAAACATGAAAGCTGTCCTTTGCTTTTATTTAAATCTTGGTTGAAGTGGAAAACACAATTTTAGTCATTCTAAGCCTTTCCTAAAGTTAGCAATCTTAAACAGCGCACAGTTCTGTTATACTTTTTTTATGTTTTACTCTACCTGTTAGGCTGTGTTACCTGCTTTAACTGAATGATCTCCCGACTTTACTTTACCATATTGACTTCCATTTGACTTTGTCACATTACAATATTTACATAAGTCCGAGAACTGTTAAGTAGGTCAAACACAGGTAAAAATAAAAAATAAACTGTTACTCTATTAAAAAATAAACTGTTACTCTCATGATTGTAGTTTATTGAAAGGAATTAACTTACAAACAGACAGCAAACCATGAAGGAGAATCAGTCAGTGAGTAGATTAACTAGGTTCATATACAGAGGGTGTGGGAGGTGGAACAATGCAAGAGGCTGATTTCTTAATCGTGGGTAGTAGTGAGTAATTACAGGGATATGGGCGAGGGAGAAAAAGAGTAACAACAGAGAAACATGAGGGACACAGGAGAAGAGATGAGAGAATCATAAATAATAAATGAAGGCAAACTGAAAAATACACTAAAGATAAAACTACACTGTAAAATCTGACAAGTCCAGCTTTCTTAAAAAAAACTTAGGAAACCGATTGCCCTAAAAAATATAACTATTAATTTTAAGTCCTGTTTACTTAACATAAGCTAGTTCAGTGTACTTAAACCCCTGTTGTATACACTTAATTGTGTAAAGTAAATTTAACTTAATTGTGTAAAGTTATCTCAACTTAGACATAGCAAGTAAATTAACCCCTTCTTAACATAGCTCCATCAAGTTGGTCCAGCTGCTATGAACAGTTCAGTTTACTTACCAAAATCTAGGAAACCGATTGCCTCAAATGAATTAATTAAGTTCAACACAAAATTGTAAGTTCACAAGCTTCAATGTTTTATTTAGAAGAAAATACTATTCTAAGCATCTTAAGAAAAGTGCAATGTGATCATGGAAACACAAAGTTTTTCCTTCCACAGAGGTCAATAAGTAATAAGACAAGTCAACTTACAGGCTGAATGAGCAGCAAATGAAACAACAGTTTTTTGGGTGTTTTTTAACTGCAGGCACTTTAACATTATATCATAATATTATATAATATTTTTAATACCTGTGGAAATAAAGAAGAGTAAACATAAAAAAAGAATGAGTTGACAATGTTGATATTCTAGTGCACATCCTTTAACAAAATAAATTAAATACAGTACAAACATTACAGAAGTCTCTTCCATCATCTCAGAGAAAAACCGAGGGACATTGCGGTACAGCAGTCCTCACGGCAATACCAGCAACATAAGGGGACAACAACAGAAGTAAGCAAAACTATCTTCAGAAGCAACGGATTCACATTTTTTCCACAATTAATCATCTAAAATAGTGTTCAGCTGGCTGACAGTAGTTATATATTGTCCGGCTAAGACCGATTAGAATTTTGATGATTGTACATGGATCAATGCTGATTTCCTGACCTGCTTTTAGCTGATTTGAATATTAATGCCACAGACTGTTGCTCAAGCATTCATTATTTGAACAACCAACTGCAACTCTGTTTTTCATTCTATAAAGTTTGAGAAGCTGCCCTCTCTTTTCACAAGTGAAATTGCAAAACTTACATGTCTACTGCATCTGTGTTGAAAGTCGGTCTTCAATCTGAGGGGAAAGAAGAAGACCTGTTACAAATATGGGTTAATTGATTGGATACAAAAGCATGAGGCTGTACTTTAACTAGCTCTAAGTTTAATCCAACTCCACTCACATCTGGCATAGTGTCTTGTATTTTCAATTCAATAACATATATATTACATAATTTGGGATCAAATATTTATAACATATGGACATGTATTATAGAAACAAAATAAAGGGGAAATAACAGTGGACTTGAGCTGATGTGACAAAAACAAAAATCCTCTTCTGCGAGAATAAATATAATAATTAAGATAAGACACTAATGGTTTAACACACAACTATGAACATTAACCAAAAGGCAACAAACTACAAGAACCAAATGGAGCTCAGCAGCAATAAAACTATCCAGCCGACCTTAGCTCACATGAAACCACATGGAAGAAAATAAACGCTACGCAGCGCTGGATTAGCAGAGACGGCTAACACGCTAACATGGCTAACACGCCTAAAGAGTGAAAAGACACACTCCATTCACCGAACTCAGTACAGCAAACGAAATAAACATCTTCCCACTATAATAGTTGAAAGACTTTACAATATTTTGCTCTCTAAAACTACGTATCAGGTTTAAAATTAACGCAAGCTGTGTGAGAAACTCCCCTTCCTCAGCCATTAACGGAATGGTGAGGTGGGTGACGTCACTACTATTCCAAAAAGTTTCTGGATGCTTCTCGCACTTTTTTTTTACATGCGTGCACAGCTCAACTCAGGCTTTCACTCCAGTAACACAAATAGTCAAGTCCAGTTTACACAAAAGAACTTAGTTTAGTATCTCTTTCAGTTCAAATGTGTACATTACTCGCATTGCTTGAGTTTAGTCAACAATATAGTGTAACTTAAGTAATGTGTACAAAAGCATCTTAAGTAAGAATAACAATTACCTTTTAGAGTGAAATCAATCAAAAATATTTATTTATCCCAATGGGAAATTAGATAAATCACTAGCGATCAATGGAACAACACAGTAAAACAGGATGAGTACTAGAACTACATGACATAAGTATGAATAATCACAGAAAAACACAAAGAACATCCAGAACAGAACAGACAGTTTTGTTTATGTAGTTTATTGGATTTGAAATCTGTGGCATGTTTCAGCACAAAATAAATGCTTGTCCTTGTGCATGAGGTCTTTAATCATAGTTTTGTTTCTTTTCTGTTATTTAAGGCTTCCACTTGAAAAAAGTTTTTTTTTTTTGTCTAGACAAAAACAAAACAAAAAAAGCCAGAAAAAAAACAAATCAATGCTGTCAAACATAGTGTCTACCTAAACTAAATCAAAATAATCATCAACATATATAATCATCAAAATAATAATCAATTATACAACAGAAAGTGTGTGTCATTAAACATATTCTTGGATTAAAATCACCTGCTGAAAAGGTTCCTAACCTACAACTTGACCTTATGAGACTAATAAAGAACAACATCTAAAGTTCTGTATTTATTTCCTACATGTGCAAAACTTGAGAACTTTTAACACCTGTTCAAAACTTCCAAACTGTGATAAAAGACTCATGGATCAAGGCTTCACTCCTTAAAGTGAGGGGTAATATCCCAGTCCGGGAAAATATTGATTTTGTTTTGAATTTCAAATAAATGAATAAAGAAATTTAAAAGAATGCATATAATACTATTTGATATCCCAAATTCCTGTTATGTTTGTCTCCAAATTTTAGATGGGAACACGACAAACATTTTGCTAAAAGACAAAATCGAAAACATCATCAAACTTACCATATGGCCATTAATGGAGGTCATAAAACACCTGCAAAAAGAAGGCACTTATTTTTTCACATATTTACCATATATAGGATTGTTCATTCACAGGATCTCACTACTTTGTAACTCTGCTGCTTTATGTTTCTCATGTATTTGCAGATGAGCAGCTCACACTGTGTCTCCACAGGTCTGCCAGGTTTATGAGCCTCATCACCATTAATGCCATCAGTCTTCTTCAGCCTCTAATTGGCTCTGCACCCTAATTAGCTCTCACTGTTAGCACCTGCGGCTCCCCCAATCGACGAACAGCACTGAGTTTAAGTCCTGACAATTAATAATTATTAAGAAGGAATGATAGTGGGAATGTGGGACTTAAGTCTGAGGTGTAACATTTTTGTCACTGTCGGAAGCAATTCAGGTGTCAAACAGTGTTGAAATATGAGTCATTTAGCAGTGTGAAATATGAATTAAGAAGAAAGGGTTACTGTTCACACAGTTTAATAATTTAACTGGTGACAAAACCACACTTACTGATAGATTTGCAAGAGAAATTCAAGCTGTGTGAGCAATGGTGAACATACTTGAGTTGTAAGTACACACCCTTTGCATTTGTAAAGAGCTAATATGGCAGTTCTTACAAAACAAAATCTTAACAGTGGATGTGTTTAAATTCACAGCTCTGTAGGTTTCTTTTCTGGAGTTATTAAAAAATGTAGAAAAACACGTTTCTATTCTTCTCGGCAAAGAGTTTTAATGTTTAAATACAATTCAATTTTTAAAAAGGCTGTTATTTTCCTCCTAAGTTTAAAGCATCTTATTCAGTGAGCCATTTAAATTAACCACAGGCCCAGTTTCTTCAAAGTCGAAGAAAACCAGTCTCACCATCAAGTTCTGGCTTTAAAATAATATCTTACTGCATTTTTGGTCCTTTAGAAACAGAAAGTAATAGCTGATAGATACAGCATATTTTTTTTTACAATTACCAGAAAAACATCACTAGACGTTTAACTTTATACTTACTGTCATTGGCAAATGGCATTCAGATTAGTCCCTTCCTTGCTATTCCCGTGTGGGGGGCGTCGTGCCCTGCCCCCCCTTGCTCTTCCTCACTGCTCACTGCTGCACTCCCTGCGGCCAGACTGGGCCCTGGGGTGCAGGGCTGGGGTAGTGTATTTGTCCGCCCTGGCTGGCTGTTTGTGGTCGCCCATCCCTCTCTGGTATCGGGTGGGCTCTCTGCTGGGTGCTGTAGGGGGTTCAGGGGTTTGAACGCCCGAGCGCCTCCGATTGGTAGAGATGGGATGGGTAGAGATGGGATGGGTAGGGTTGCTGCTCCTGGTACTTTGGGGGCTCTACTCCATGGCCATGGGGACTCTACCCCGGACCCCCTCTGCGGTCCTCTGGGTGGGTGCATGGTGTTCCTTTGGTGGGCTGTCTGATGTCTGTGCTCTTGCCTGGCCCCGGTGTCCTGGACCTTGTGCTCCCTTTGCTCTCTTTAAGATCCTGGGGGGGGTGTCAGTGGCCCTCTGTACCCAGGGTGGAGCACAATTGATGTAAGACCTACATCACAATCATGCTCACACGCAATCACGCACAATAGAGATCACAATACTTTAACTTTGCTTATCTGCTAATTGATGACATGAAGTTTGCGTCATACTTTTATTTATTAATTTACTTGTTTTTTGTGATGCATACATTCAGGAATCAAGAATCAGTTTATTTATATCGCGCTAATTTACAACTGATGTCATCTCAAGGCACTTTACAAGAATATCTATTAAAATCAAAGATACATCATTACAAATCAGTGTGTACCTCAGCAGATTGCATCGAGTCATTGACTTGCAACATTCCCTCCTCTGGATTCAGCAGATCGAAACAGTGGCTTTGGTTTTCGATGACTTTACAGCAATTTCTCATACTAAGCATGCATGTAGCAACAGTGGAGAGGAAAAACTCCCCTTTAACAGGCAGAAACCTCCAGAGGAACCAGGCTCAGTACAAGCAACCGTCTGCCATGACCGACTGGGGGATTGAAGAGACAGAAAACTAAAATAGATGTAGTGGATACTGAAAAAAAGAGTTTATAGCAGCAGTTGTAGAGTGTCACTAGCACCATGTTCTCATCCAAGAAGCAGTCTCAGTTAACAGAATCCCAGACCAGGTGTTGTTACTATGGAGAGAAGTACACTAAGAGAAAACAAAAGGTTAACAAAGTTGAAATAACGGTAACTAAAGCAGGTTAGACAAAGGAAGAAAGCAGCAGAGAGACAAGTGGTCAGATTGTCCTCCAGCAGTCTAAGCCTATAGCAGCATAACTATAGAAAAACTTAAATAACCTAACCCTATAGAAGTGAGACATGAAGAAGGTAGAGCAAAGGAAAAGCGTCTGTCAAGACTGACTTTCTCCCCCAACCGGATTAGGCTGTCTTCTCTACCTCTTCCTAACTATAAACTTTACCAAACAGGAAGGTTTTAAGCCTAGATTTAGAACTAAAAGGGGTGTCTGCTTCACAGACTAAAGCTTGTAGCTGGTTCCACAGGAGAGGAGCCTGATAACTGAAAGATCTGCCTCCCATTCTGCTTTTAGAGATTCTAGGAACCACCAGTAAACCTGCAGTCTGAGAGCAATGTGCTCTGTTAGGGACTTAAAGAGTAATCAGATCTCTGATATATGATGGACCTTTATTAGTGAGGGCTTTATATGTCAAAAGAAGAATCTTAAAATCTATTCTAAGTTTGAACGGGAGCCAATGAATGGAAGCTAAAATAGGGGAGATATGATCTCTCTTTTTAAGTTATCAGAACTCTTGCTGCAGCAAGAATTTGGACAAACTGAAGACTTTTAACTGCATTTTGCGAACTTCCTGATAATAAAGAGTTACAATAGTCCAGCCTTGAAGTAACAAATGCAAGGAATAATTTGGTAGCATCAGTCCTTGAAAGAATATTTCAAATTTTTCCTATATTCCTAAGGTGAAGGAAGGAAATCATAGAGACCCGTTTTATATGGGACTTGAAAGACATCCTGATAAAAAGTAACACCAAAGTTCTTTACATTGTTACCAGTGGACAAATTGATGCTATCCAGTTTAAGGGTTTGACTAAGCCATTTTCTTTTTTTAGAGCTTTAGAGGTCCAAAGATAACAACTTATGTCTTTTCAGAGTTCAAGAGCAGAAAGTTTAAAGTAATCCACATTTTAATGATTTCTAAACATGCCTGTAATCTACCAAACTGACTGGATTCATCAGGATTCATAGATAAATACAGTTGTGCATCATCAGCATAACATTGGAAATTAACACCCTGCTGTTTGATGATTTTACCAATAGGTAGCATGTATTTAGTAAATTGAATTGGGCCATGTCCTGAACCCTGGGGTACTCCACAAGTAACCTTAAAATGCGGAGAAGATTTGTCATTTAGATTAACAAACTGGTATCAATCAGACAAATACGATTTAAACCAGCCTAGTGCTGTTCCCTTCATCCCTACAATGTGTTTGAGCATTTTTATGAGGCTATTATGTTATCGACTGTGTCAAAAGCAGCACTGGGATCTAACAGAACTAGAATAGACACGAGTCCATTGTCTGAGGCCATGAGAATATAATTTGAGACTTTAAGGACAGCTGTCTCAGTGCTATGATGAGCGCTGAAACCTCACTGAAATTTTTCAAATAGGTCATTATTCCTAAAATGCTATCTCAGTTGATTAGCAACAATGTTTTCAAGGATTTTGAATAAAAAAGGAAGATTAGATGTGGGGCTGTAATTTATTAATTCTTCTTGATCAAAGGTTTCTTAAGTAAGGGTTTTATTACAGCTACCTTAAGAGCCTCTAGCCATTCACTAATGGCATATTAATCAAAGTAGAGGTAATAATAATAGGAAATACTTCTTTAAACAATTTTGTTGAGGTTGTATCCAACATACAAGTTGAAAGCTTAGATGAACAAAATATTTTTGAAAGCTCAGAAGATTAATCTGGAGCAAAACACTTCAAACAGAGATCAGGCTCCAGCGCCACATTCAGTTCCTCCTCGCTTACTGAGGTAGTAGTTATGTTATGGAGGATGCCATCAATTTTAGTTTTAATAGATTCAATTTTATCAATAAATAATTCCATAAAGTCATTACAGCTAAGAGCTGGAGGAATGGATGGCACAATAGAGTTTTCATTTCTCGTAAGTTTGGCAACTGTATTATAAAGAAACCTAGGATTGTGCTTATTCTCCTCTATCAATAATTTAAAAAATGCAGATCTAGCTTAGCGAAGGGTCCTTTTATACAGAAGCACGCTGTTTTTGCACGATAAATAGGACTCCTCTAAAAGCGAAAACCGCCATTTCCTCTCGAATTCCCTGGTGTCTCCCTGTACGAAGTTCTAAATTAAACCAGGGAGCCAACATCCTATGAGTAATCACTTTCCATTTTATGTGGGCTACGTTGTGTAATGTAATACGCATTGAGGACATAGTACTGTGATCGACAGCATCAATTTGTGTAGGGCATGAAATTTATTTACTAGCCTCCACTTTCTCTGAAATACTGAAGAAATTAAAGGCGGAATGGATTCTTTAAATGTTGTAACAGTATTGTCTGATAGACACCTACTATAAAGACATACTCAGTGGCAATTACTGTAAAAGTTATCAAAAATGGTCAGAAATGAGAGGGTTATGAGGCAGTACTGTAACTTTTTCACACTCAATGCCATAAGTCAGCACAAGGTCTAAAGTGTGACCAAGAGAGTGGGTATGTGTCTGGATTTTTTAGTGTAGCCAAATAAAGCTTAAAATGGCAGTAAAGGCTACATTTAGGATATTTTGGTGTCAACATGAATGTTAAAATCTCCCACTGTCATGATTTTATCAGTTTTTAACACTAATTCAGATATATATTCCAAGTAAGTTGCTGTATTTGCTCTGCTTTGCATTAATTATATCTCCACAGGTATATTTGATTGCTTTTTCGCAGTTTCCCGATGAAGCTTCAGTAGGGATCTGGTAGCAGCTAGTGTTTGGGCTCCGTTGTTTTGTCTGTTTGTTTCTGTTATTGTTTGTTTGTTTACTTGCTTTTATTTGAGTATTAATTTTGGTCTGTGTATAAGTTCACTATGTGTACGCCCACCCCACAGTCTTCTAGCTTTAGAATGTATATAACACCTCAGAAATCTATAGACGATTAATGAATGGGTAGCAAGGGACTCTATATTTTTAAACCCCTTAGTTGGAAATGCAAATATGTTAAGCACAACTATGGCAGCCAGAAACCCATTCTACTAGCCACGATGCTGAACAGGACAAGGGAAAAAACAGATTAGTCTGGACTTTTAAATAGATACTTACATATGTTCAGTTTATGTTGAGTCATTCCCTCCAGAGCCTTTTCTGTACTACCTTGTTGTGACCAATGACAGGTTTAAGTTTGCCTTCGAATCGGATCATTGTCATTTTGTAATGTTGAAATAATTCTAAATTTTATACTCTTTTTTTAAAATAAAAAAAATGATTTTTAGATGGGGCTGCACTGTGGTGCAGTTGGTAGAACTGATGCTCTGGGATCAATTGTTTCTTTCTGCAAGGGGTTTCCATGTTCCTCCTGTATCCGATCTCTCGCGGGACTCAGGCTTTTTTCCACAGTCCAAAACCTGAAGCTGATTGGATACTCTAAATTGTCCTCTGGTGTGAGTGTATGCATGGGTCTGCATATCTGGAGTGCTGTCTGTCTCTGTGTTGCCTTGTGATGGACTGGTGACCTTTCCAGGGTGTACCCCTGCCTATTGCCCAATGACAGATGGAGATAGACACCAGCAAACGTTGGCAAACCCAAAAGGATAAGCAGGTTAGAAAAATAATGGATGAAATTGTTACATTGATCTTGCCTTCAATTTTGACCATTTTTTAATTTTTACAATTTCTTTGTGTCTTAGTAGCTCATAAATTCCCCAGAACTCAGTACCATGGGGACTATGACTTTGTTGTAAGATTTATTTTTGTTTTATAAGAAAAATAAGAGTAAGAAGAAGAACCAAGATATTTAAGGGTTTCTCTGTGCTTTAATTAGGTTTAGTGTTGTTTATTGTTATGTAATGCTGGATATAGCAATAGATTTGTTCTAACAACTTGAAAATGCAGTCCACATATGAAAAGTATCAAATAGTATTGGAAAAAAGTTTAATACTTTTAATGATTTTTCAATTTTTAACAGTTAAGGAGGAATTGAGAGCTCTGAAATTCATTACATTGCAAACCTTAACTGTGAAAGACAGAACAGAAAATTAATTTAATAAAATTTGTTTATATTTTATTGTATGCAATACATGTTTGATAACATACACAAAGAATTCTGGCTATATTGAAAAGATTTGTCAGCAAACCACCTAACAATATCTGGATCCAATCGCTGTAAACCGTCTCATCAATGACTCGATGCAATCTGCTGGGGTTCCTAAGATTGGAAACTTTTTTCAAAATGATTTGTAATGATTTATCTATGATTTTAATTGATTTTCTTTTAAAGTGCCTTGAGAAAACATATGTTGTATGGTAATAATTCTATTCATCACCACCAGAGGTTAGTCCCACTAAGGTTTTAGTGTCTGTGAATTTAACCACAATGTTTTCTGGATGGATGCTGACATAGTCAGAGGTGTACAGAGGAGTTTGCAAAAAAAAAAAGAGAATAGCATAAGTTGAGGAGAGCTAAACATTTGAATACCACAGGTAAACGACAACCACAAAGAAAACACAAGAAAGGTAGCAGCAGCCAAGTCAGCTCAATGGCAATGGCCTTGCCAGTAATCGGATACCCTGCCGGGGTAATAGGTTGGCCAAAGGAGAAAGTAAGACCATTGATGTTAAAGCAACACTAAGTAACTTTTAAACCTTAACTTTTGTGAATATACCTCGACTTACAGCTCATTGAAAACACCTCGGTCATGGCCCTGGGGGGTCTGTATCGCTTTCACCGGCACTCAGAAACTTTGAGGAGGGAGGTAGCTGTTTTGCTCCGTGAAACAGCTACAATGTGTTGACTGCTTTATGGAATAAGTCACTTCCCACTTTTCTCATTTTCAACATCATCATATGACATTGTTTTGCCACAATTAGATTAATTCCCTCAACTCTATTTATCTGTCACACAGCCACTGGAAACAGAAATGTACCTCAATCCAACTGCAGGCAACCGGAAGATCACATTTTTACGACGCTATGTGCTGGTCCTCATGGGAAATGCGGTCTTCCCTCAGGCAACACTACCACTTTTGTCCACAGTGGCACCAATATCAACCAAAACCTAAACTTCTTTAGTGTTGCTTTAAAACACAAAACCTACTCACTGTGCATAGCGGATTGTACGTCAAGTCCAGCATTCACAGGCTACAGACTAAGTGCAAATAAGGGGGAAAAGGCCTTGTAAACAACAGAACCACCATTGAACCACCACCATGTTACTTAAGGGCATATGGATCCATTCATTCACTGATTTATGTTGTGGTCACATTGAGTAAGTGAACTTAGTGAATCATGAATTAGCATAAATTCGTCCCTAAAATGTACCCTTGGGAACAACACAATTAAAATGGTTTTATTATTCTAAATGTATAGGAGACATCAACAGGTTAATAATGTACAATTATTTTTCCTTTTTTCCTTTGCCAGATGTTGTTTTAAGATAGTCTTTGGAAAGAAAGATACATTTAGTCTGATGTTGAGAAAAAATGAGTCTCCTAATAAATGTACTTGAGCTTTTTTGGAGCTTTAAATTTGTTGCTACTTGTAGTTTTGTTACTAGAAGTATCCATCCATCCATTTTCCTTGTCCCTATTGGGGTCGGGTGAGTCTGCTCGCAGAAACAAAATAAATCTTATAACTCCAAAATGAATAAATGACAAAAACAAGCTTAGTTTTAACTGTGCTTGGGGATATTTTAATGGCACAGCTCCACTAAGACTAAGTGGGTAATGTGTTTCCCCCTGTTTGTTACAGCTCAAGCAGCAATATATAAAGTGATTTAAATGAAATGGAACATAAGTATATGTTGCGATGCAATATATAAAACAGATTTTGTATGTGAATTCCTTTATGTCCATTTTTGATAAAACTGTGTAACAAGAATCAAGAATCAGTTTATTTATATAGCGCCAATTTACAACAGGTGTCGTCTCAAGGCACTTCACAAAAAATCAATTAAAATCAAAGATACATTCTAACAAATCAATCTGAAAAAGTTTTCAATCTAAGGAACCCCAGCAGATTGCATCGAGTCATTGACTTGCAGCATTCACTCCTCTGGAATCAGTAGACCAAAACAATGGCGTTGTGTTGTCGTTGACTTTACAGCAATCCCTCATACTGAGCATGCATGTTGCGACAGTGGAGAGGAAAAACTCCCCTTTAACAGGAAGAAACCTCCAGCAGAACCAGGCTCAGTACAAGCAGCCATCTGCCACGACCGACTGGGGGTTTGAAAAGACAGAAAGCTAAATTAGAAGCACAGGATACTGAAATAAAAGAGTTTATAGCAGCAGTTGTAGAACGTCACTGGAAGCATCTAAGCCCATGTTCT
>JAVLVB010000197.1:756156-768146 GCA_032876305.1 Orestias chungarensis
AAGTAACCTTACAATGCGGAGAGGATTTGTCATTTAAATGAACAAACTGGGATCTATCAGACAAATACGATTTAAACCAGCCTAGTGCTGTTCCCTTGACCCCCACAGTGTGTTCGAGCCTCTCAATAAGGATATTGTGTTTGACTGTGTCAAAAGCAGCACTGAGATCTAACAAAACTAGAATAGACACGAGCCCATTCTCTGAGACCATGAGAATATAATTTGTAACTTTAAGGAGAGCTGTCTCAGTGCTATGATGAGCTCGGAAACCTGACTGAGATTCTTCAAATAGGTCATTATTCATCAAATGCTCTCTCAGTTGATTAGCAATAATTTTTTCAAGGATTTTAGATAAAAAAGGAAGATTAGATATGGGTCTGTAATTTATTAAGTTTTCTTGATCAAGAGAAGGTTTCTTAAGTAGGGGTTTTAGAGGAGAGGAGCCTGATAACTGAAAGATCTGCCTCCCATTGTGCTTTTAGAGATTCTAGGAACCACCAGTAAACCTGCAGTCTGAGAGCGACGTGCTCTGTTAGGGACATAAGGAGTAATCAGATCTCTGATATAGGATGGAGCTTTATTAGTGAGGGCTTTATATGTCAAAAGAAGAATCTTAAAATCTCTTCTAAGTTAGGCAGGGAGCAAATGAAGGGAACCTAAAATTGGGGAGATACGATCTCTCTTTTTAAGCTTCATCATAGACATAATAGACTATCATGTTGTACCTAACCTTTAATGAGTTAAACAATATGCTTTTATTTTCTTTGGGTTTGAGACAAAAACATTTTTCTTTTTTATGTGCCTTAAGATGACATGTTGTGAATTTGCACTCTATAGATAAACTGAATTGTATTAAAACTCAATAAAGCCTCTTGAACAATTGAATGAAGTGGCATAAGGAACAATTTCAATTTGCATCACCTGCAGGATGCTAATTTACCTGAAGGACCACAGGCAGGAACAGGAGGACTGGAAAAGATGGAAGTGATTCATACTCAAACTGTGGGGAAATACTCCCGCTGAAACAACCACAGGTCTTTCAGATATTCCCTGGTGTAAGGGGAACAAGGTAAGTGTGAGGAAATAACAAGGGACTGAGTCATTTAATTTGCCTTCATGCAGAACATGAGTGTGTTCCAGTGTGTGTGAGTGAGAGAGCGAGGTAGATTGAAAAAGAGAGAAAGGAACTGTGCAGGTGTGTTTCAATCTCATCAGAGGCTTCCTGACAGTCTCACCTCACCAACATGGACCGCTAATCAGGTCTCGGCACTTTTTCCATGGAGGAGATGGGAGGCGGGGGGTGTGCCTCATCTGAGGTGGCGCAAGATAATGAAGCTTGGCCGTCTGCTGTGTTTTCAGAGCAGGTCATCGGGTGGAGCCCACACTTATGTGCAGTCGGGTAACTTTAAGGTTACTTTATTAAACAAAAGTCGACAGCGCGGACCAACTTGAGCTGAAATACAAGAAACAATATGACTGAACAATGAAGATGAGTTTAGGCTGACTTGTTTAAGGAGAGTTAATATGCAGTCTACAGATATTTAACTTTTTACTTCTACGGCTAATCAGTCCAGTTTATTTTTATCGCACTTATTCACATCACGTCATCTCAAGGTACTTTACAGCAACATTCACATTTACATATTGAACTACGGCACAATTTACAAATTGTAAATTACCTGCAGTATCCTGGAAGATGATTTAACAGTGAGGACGTGTTATTCACATTCAACATTTAATTAAAACAAAGACACATCAAGTAATAAATAGTGTCAGGAAGTCATAAATGCATTTAGAGCTTTAAGGGCAACACATACTCTCAGAGGAGCTGGGTCTTCAAGGAGGAAATTTGGGCAATTTACATTAAATTTCCTTTGGGATTAATAAAATAAACCGAAATGAATCGCCATCATCAATTTCTGTGTATTTTTGACACCATAAATATAGTTGACTTTTGTCAAAGCCTTCCAACAACATGCCCCAATTTTCAACGTCATTGTGCATGGAGGTTAAAGTGTCAAAAGCAGGTCCTGTCAGTAAACTTTATTAATTTCCCAAATAGTAACAACATGCATTTGAAGACAATAATTAAAATAAGGTTCCAATGCATGTTTTATGTCTAACGTGTTGCGTGTTGGACATCATGCAACATTTAACACCTTTTTGGCCAGAAAACATTTGCAGCAACTGTAGCATCTTTATCTCTCATTTAGGGCAGAAATTGCTGCTTTAAAGCAGCAAACGACCAAAGCTCCTGCTTCCTCATACGGTTAAATAGTTCTTTAAAGCATTTCATTACCAATATCTAGCTTCCTTTCTTCATGCCTGTAAAGAGTAATACTGTTTTTGGTTTGTGATAGTTTCAGGTATTGTTTTTCATGCAATATTGCATTTATATTTAAAAGCCCTTGTAATATAATCAGCTATGATTCAGTTCTGATGTGCAAAACAGAGCCGCTTCCTAATATTGTAACTTAACACAGAATTTGTCTGATACACTTCTTTAGTACATACCATGAACCCTTATTTGTGAGAGTGAGGTGGATTTCAGCAGAGATGTAGCAGCATACTGCTGTATAACAGACAGACTGACAGATCCATCTGGATCTAAGTGAGGGTGTAGAATAATGACATCCATATGGACAGAGTGGTCACACTCCCATAAGAAGCAATGACTATGTGACGGCAGGAATGTAGATAAGGAGGTTATGTGTGAGCTCCAATTATACTTGGCAGGGTAGAAAGGCTTCACGGAAATGTTTTATATGTCAGCAAGGCAGCAGTGGTCGCAATAGTGATATCCTTTCAAACTGTATTTATATCTGCACCTCCTTCAGTCCAGTTAGGTGACAGCGAGGTCTCTGGCGACAGGCTAGATAACGATCAGCCCAAACAGCCCCTTTGCATCTTCTCACATTGTTTATTTCTTCTGCAGCCTGTGAAAATAAAAAACTGTAGCAGACTGTGGATGGTGAGTGTCGGTGCAGAAAACAAGCATGGTGGTTGTCAGGTAATCAGGTGAAATACTGTCAGGCCTCACAGATCATATCTTTCTTGAGATGATGCTGCAAAATAACAGCAACTTTCCACACTGAGGTCTGGGAACCAGAACAACACAGCAATGAGAAATACTCCTACTGATTTGGGGGGAAAAAACACTTGTAGCAGAGAATAGTAACAACTTCTTGTTCTTTTAGCAAACAGCTTTTTCTGTTTGAATTCGGTCTGTGGCCAAAAAAATGCTGTTTGTTAAAAAGTAAAAGTGGAAATGTGTTTATGCTCATGGTAGAAAGAAAGTATGTCAGAGCGTAAATCATGGGAGCTTTAGCAGGTTCTGGGTTTATTCAGGTCAAATCTCAGATGTACGGAGACCAAATTCTGTGATGGTCTTGTTTACAATCAAGAACAGAGACAAACTGGAAAGAATGTATGAAAAATGTACAAATATATCAGGTTAAAAAATGATAAAACATGAACGGTATAAGGATGTTATTAAAGCAAGTACATTGTAAAATTAAATGTAAATAACTGTATTTTGTATATATTTCTTGTTAGAAGTAAATATTTTGGTCTGCTTTTCCCCCACATCTTTATTGTACAATAAATTTGTGATTAGCAGGTGACATACAATTTTATGGAATAAGGATGGAAACTCAAGTGAAAAAACATGTTTAGAAGCCACTGTGAGATAAGACGATGCAAGTTTTGAGAGGTGTAAAGTATTTGTCCAAGACGACATTCAAGAAATAATTTCATCATAATAAGATCAGTGGCTGGATGTGGCTGCGTGTCACTTCCTTTTGGCTTTGCAATCCAAGATGCTTCAAGTAAACAAATGTGTATGATGCCAACAAAATGATCCATCAATGTTTTTTTCGGACTGTTTGTTTATTGTGGAACTATGAACTCCAGGGACCTAATGTGTAACCATAAACTATTAGTGGCCCAACAGCTTTGATATACCCCAGAGGCCCGTGCTGAGACCCTGTTAAGACGATCTACTTGCTTTTTCACAGTGTAGCACAGACTGTATCCAGTGTTTCAAATATGGATTCTGTTTGCTTTCCGGTGTTAAACCTGTTGCTATACAAAGACATTTAGTGGATTATTAGTAGCCTGGCAGCTACACTTGGTTTTTGGTTCCATGTGATGCAACATTATTTAATATTTTTCCCACAGAGACACCATGAACACTTCTGTCAGTTTCTGCCCGTGTTGACCTTGTTCTGTGTTTGAGTTCTGAAAAAGCCTCCTCCTCTCCTCACATACAACTCCAACAATCACCCGTCCAACCCTGTTGCTTTGAAAAACAGCTTCTCGTAATTATCCTGCCACACTAAAAGTCTGTTTCTCCTTTCTTGCAGGAAATTGCAGCGTATTACTGGAAATCTATTGAAAGCCTCAAACAAAAGAGGAGAAAAAGGCAACGATGGCTGCCTCTGAAATTCCTCGTACACATGGTTACATCTATCCACATAGATTGTCTGTTGCCTTCTTGTCTATGATCTAAGCCCACGGTTAGTGTTTGTGTCTCTCCTGCTTGTGTTTGGTGGTGGTGGCAGTAAAGCCGACACCCAGTGGGAGAGCCTGTCTGCCTGCAGAGGGACAGATGAGTGTAATTATGCTATTTTTACCTCCTCCAGGAGCTGGCTGCCAGCTCTGGGAAATTAGCATCACACCTGCGTGTAATTGGCTAAATTAGCTTGTCGAGCAGCAGAGCTGAGACAGAGGTGGACGCAGAGGTGTGTGTGTGTGTGTGTGTGTGTGTGTGTGTGTGTGAGTGTGTGAGTGTGTGTGTGTGTGTGTGTGTGTGTGTGTGTGTGTGTGTGTGCGCGCGTGCGTGTGCGCGCGCGCGCGCGTGTGTGTGTGTGTGTGCGTGTGCGTGTGTGGGCGTGTGCGTGCGTGCGTGCGCGCGTGCGTGTACGTGTGCGTGTTTGATGCGGGAGGATATCAGGGGAGCGACACATCACACCTGCAATGGAAAATGTCAGCGAGCAAATCCGCGCACAAGAAGACACTTTGTCACGCAGTCACACAACTGAAACTCTGCTGAAACCACACAAACAAACAAAACCAGATGAGGACATCAACACAGATGCCAAGCAGAGAATCTAATTCCTACATGCAGACGTTAAGGGGAGATGTTGGTCATTTTGTCCCCTAAGCAGCTCTAAGAGTTCCAGAAATAATCACCTCTAATTAATACTAATGGAAACCTTCAACATGCGACATGAATAATCAAGTCATTATGTTCTGCTTGTATTCTTCAACATAAAGGTGTTATTGATTTGTCTCCTGCATTATTAGGAAATGCTGACCAATAGTCCACTTTGCATTTGACTCACTGATTTTATTTCTACTTGCCAGGAAATACAAGTGGATCAGATTTGTTGTAAGGGGCTACAATTCATCTTTGAAGGTGTTTGAACTGTCACTCTGTTTATTTGTTGATCCCTAAGTGGTTCATAAAAACATTTCTTGCCTGATAATATACAGCAAAACACAGCAAGAGTTACCAGATCTAGAGAGTCTAAACTAAATCCAGGGAGTTACTCATCTTGTGTAATCCTGCCGTTTTACTTCGACAACATGAAAGAAGTAAATTAATGTGCAAGTGTTTTAGTCATTTTTCTACATCCATCCATTATCTTAAGCTGCTCAGCCTTGCAGTGTCATGGAGTGCTAACGTCTATCTCCAGCAGTTATTGGGCAAAAGGCAGCATTCACCCTGAGCAAGTCAGCAGTCATTTACAGAGCCACATGGAGAATTGTTCCCCTGAGGACAATCCACAGGGGACAGTTACCACAATAGCCATATTTATGAGGGTGAGAGGAAGTTGGAGTACCTAAAGGCAACATCTATCTATCTATCTATCTATCTATCTATCTATCTATCTATCTATCTATCTATCTATCTATCTATCTATCTATCTATCTATCTATCTATCTATCTATCTATCTATCCATCATCTATCTATCCATCATCTGTCTATCTATCTATCTATATATTATCTATCTATCTATCTATCTGCTCCCTTCTGAGAAAAACATGTTATATTTATTTTTAAGTTTTGTTGTTTAGGATCTTTTTGCTGTGTTTAACATTGTAACTTATTGTTGAATGATTTTAAGTAATTCCAGGAGAGATCTCAGCTGCCCTGGTCTCACAGAACTGGGTGACTGAGCCACACTGTTCACATGTCTGGTCTGTTGGCTCCATCTAGTGGCGATACCGAGGAAAATGTGAGCAACAAAGGAGGATGTAGGTGTGGGCGATCTCTTGCCAGGTTTCATGTTTTTCCTACCTCAGCATATAAAGAAGCCATTCCAGCATCTTCTAGAACTCCCAGCAGCAGATGCACGGAACACACTAGTGCATCAATGTTGGTGACTCTTTCTCTGCTTTTGATGCTTGAGCTTACTTCTTTGTGACCCCGACAAAGTTGTACAAATCATATTTACATTACAAGTCCTACCTCTGTTTTCCTTCCATTTGATCACCCTTTAATGTGCTTCACCTTGTAGCATTTTTGACAGCTTCTGAGTGTTTTAGAAAAGTGGAATAGACCTTTAGAGTTACCTGTATGAGGGTGGCATATTCAGACCCACACATATAAAGCTATTGAGCATAAGTGGAGTGACATCTACATCTAAATCGCTAGACCTCACAGAATTAAGCTATATTTAGACCCCCTAGTATGTTAGTTAACAGAAAATCTTTATTGATACTCTACTTAGGCAATTTTTTGAAGGGTTTCCTTTTTGATTTGGGTTTAAAAGTTTTAAAACATTTTATTGCAAACCTTTACAAATATATTGGTGGAAAAAGATGTGTTCACAAATTAACTGGACAGATATTTAAATACATTTGTTTGGTTCAGGCACTGTAAGGCCCTTATAAATCAAAGAGAAAAGAGCACACAAATACACAACTTTAAATCATTCAAGTTAACTTTAATTTAACTTTAAATCATTCAAGTTAACTGCCATTTTATTTTGCAGCTAATAACTAACGTCATAGTAATCAAAACGAATGTGAAATTAGTACCTTAATCTAATGTGTATTATATATACCTCATTTTACCTGATGTAAATCCTAAAACTTTGAAACTGTGGAACTATTGGGGCTAATATCATCAATTGCCTGATGTCAAAAGTTCATGCAGAGGGTATTAGTTGTCACTGCCCATTTTCTTAAGGCATGAAATAAATGCTCAAATAAATGCACTAAATCTGCTTCTATTATTTAATTTTTATTTAAATATATGTGGAGGAAATGTGTTTGAATATTACCTCAGACCTGTAACAGTGCTGTATGTGAGAAATGTCACATTGAAAAGGGTCAAGATAGAGACTATTGCGTCAGTCTTACCTGTAATGCCACTGCCGTTTTGTTTTTCACAAGACATCTGAAAGTTTTATTTGCAGAAAGGTTTTTTCAAAATGTTCAAACATTTTAGGGAAGCAATGTACACTTGAAAGACTTAACAAATTTTATTAAAAGTTTGACTAATGTAAAGCTAACATGGGAGCTCAAATGTAGCTCCTTATGCTTTTTTTTCCATCAGAAGAAACACTATAAGACCTTAAATGTGTTCAGCTCTCATTTGTGTTAAATCCCACTTAATCTTAATATTTCCCTTAAAAGATTTGATAAATGATATTTTAAATAAAGCAAATCATGCCAGCAATGTTCATGTAAATTGATACATTTAGAACAAGCAGGTAATCCCAGAATATGGACCAAAGAGATGGTGACACCGCAGATTAAGTGAAGGACACAGGCTGTTACCGAAGCATACCTTCTAGTCCTCTCTACTGTCCATCTGTGTGACAAGCAATGGTCTATTTCAGTCCAGGTTTGTGTGTTCCTGTTGCTTCTGCAGTTTGTATAAGTGTGTGGGTATTTTGTGCATGTGCTACCACTGCTGTTTACTTTGCATACTTTCTTACTTGAACACCAAACACTCCTACATCTCACTTTGTTATCAGATCTGAACGTAACCGTAACACCAGACAATGAAAGTCTTTAACTTGAGTTATTTTAGACAATTTTTTAAATAGAAATGCAGATTAATTTGACTTGTCTGTAAATCAGCTTGACTTGACATCGTCTTGACTATTGGAGAGTCTAGAAAGTACCTGTAACTCTGTCTCTTCTCTTTTAGTGCCGTTATTCTGTTGGGTGTTCTTGATGTTGTAGCCAGTTACAAATCAAACCCTTTGGGTTTGGACCAATTGTGTCAAAACTTTGCTATTCCTCTATAAGTGCATAACAGTTTTCTCTGTTAATTATTTGGTCTACATTTAAGTGCAAAACTTTAATATTCTGTTTTATATTGGTTTGTGAATTTAAAAAACATAACATTCATCTGACAAATTTGTATGTGTAAAGAACTCAATTACAAAAAACACAAAGAAGACTAAAATATTAAAAAGTAACACAATAAGTCCCAGTATTTAGAAATGAAAGATCAAATGCAATGTCAGTAATGTCCAGCTGTCTGAAAATTTGATTCAATCCATTTGTAGAATTTTAAGATTTTAGAGAACCACACAGCAATCCAAATAAAAATATACATATTACCTTCCCTGGAAATGTTCCAACAGACATTCTTTATTCTCTTTGACATCTTTAGATAGGTCAGTGCGTTGTTAATGATTCAACAGTAGAATAACATGCCAAAACCGTTTTTAATAGAGTCGTGAAAACCCATTATTCTCCAAAGTGATTGACGAGACAAAACTGGACAATATGAGGAAGGATGAGGCTTATATTTAAAAATATGTAAATTAGAAAAGGTCAAACATGGTGGCTTCATTATAGTGGTCTTGACTGCTTTTCTAGTTTTAGGATCTACAGAACTTGCTGTAATCAATGCAGTCATAAATTCTTCTCAGTTAATAAAAGAAATAATAATTTAAATCAAGTTTTCCTTGTAAAATAATTCAATCTATAAGAAAATATGTTGTTGACTAAACATTTTTGTTTGCTATTGTGTTCTGCTGTATGTTTTCCCCTTTCACTCCACAACAGAGTGAAAGGGGAAAACGACTGGTGCTTCTAAAAATTGATTTGTTTGATGTAATTGATAGCAGCGCTCCAAAAAATCTTCGTACCATCAATATTTTCTATAATACTTTCAGCTTTATTCTAGGGTGTCCTAATAAGACTCATCGTTCCCTTACTACGATTTTTTGAATTTGTTGGCTAACGAGGCTAAAAGGAATTTTCAGTGGATGTCATTCATTTTAATTGGATCTATTTTCACTTTTCTCTCTACCCGGTATAGAGAAAATAGACTAGATAGATAGATAGATAGATAGATAGATAGATAGATAGATAGATAGATAGATAGATAGATAGATAGATAGATAGATAGATAGATAGATAGATAGATAGATAGATAGATAGATAGATAGCCAAACAAGAGCATGACCAGAAGCATGACCTGCTATACTCTCCAGCCCACCAGATGGCGATAAAGCGCTTCTACATATGTTGTCGGCTTACAACTGTAAACGAAGAAGAATCCACTTCACGTTTAAGCAGATTCAGTTAATTTCCTACTGTCTGGTTTTGTTTTTCAACCTGTAGAATGAACAAGTTAATAAAGTCCGAGGAGTTTGACTCGTATGAAATTGAGGAACCAAGTGATGAGGAGCGAGCTGAGAGCAGGTAAGCTACACATTAGCTTCAAAGTGTTAGCATGAGGTGAGGAGCTAAATGCTAGCTGGAAGCTAACATGTAAACAAAACTCACAAGGCAGTTTTATATATGTACAAAATAAATAAAAACTACTGAAACTCAGCTTCAACGCCGAGTTATGTTAAACCACGCACATTTCTTTCAGGCTGCTGTAGATAAATGGTTTATTGATCGAAACCATAAGTAATAAAATTGTTGGTGATGATTTTGACTAAATTCTTGTGCATTAAGGTTTTTTATGCAGCACTTCGAGCTTTGGCTTGTTGCTGAAATGTGGTACAGAAATAAACCTGATTTGAGTTTGTGGGGAATTCAAAGTCTTCTTTCAAATCTGACACCTCTGGTTATATTGCATATGTTTCATGTCTATTAATTGGATTGAAAAGAGTTGGCATTAGGCAAGAATATATTTCACATCCTTCTACGTTATTTCAGCTCAGAGGACGAACTGGATGTGCTGTTAAATGGAACCCCAGAGCAGAAGAAGAAGCTGATTCGGGAGTATCTGACTGGGGAGAGCGAGTCTTCCAGTGAGGACGAGTTTGAAAAAGAGATGGAGGCAGAGCTTAGCTCCACCATCAGGACCATGGAGGGAACCTGGGGACCAGCAGCTGGTAACTCTCACCCTCAACTACGATCGGAGGCTTTTGCTATCCTAGATGATCACTCAGTAGAGATGATCAATAGTTGCTCCATAAAAGGGTGAAATGCTAAAAGAAAGTGTGGGTAAGCCTTTGGGATGGTCAGCTGTATGTCCCCTGGATGTCCCCCCAGTAGGGGGGACATCCAGTAATAACCCAGTAATTCAGGTGCAAATACTGCAGTGTATAAAATAACCCACATTTTTACCTGCTTGACTCATAAATATTTCCAATGTCATATCAGAGATGGACAAGAAGCCAAGTACGGACAGATGATGAAGCACTTTGTGGCATTATGTGGGAACATTCATCTCATCTTAAATCTGAACAAAGCTAAAGACCCAATTGTAGATTTCAGGAGAAACAGGGTGAGATGAACACCCATTTCCATCATGGGAGGAGAAGTAGAGATGGTTAAGGCATATACAAACCTCTGTGTTCATCTGGACAACAGACTGGACACCCTTAGACGTCTACAAGAACGGACGGAGAAGACAGTTCTTCTTGAAGAAGCTAAGAGCCTTTAGGATGTTGCAGATATTCTATAGGTCTGTTGTTGAGAGTGTCATCACCTCTGCTATCATTTGTTGGGGCAGCTGAATCAGAGCAAGGGCCCTAAAAAGGCTAAACAACCTGATAAAGAAGGCTGGGCCTGTTCTGGGGACAAATGTGGAATCTCTCGAGATGATGATGCAAAGAAGGATTTTACATAAACTTAAGAAAATCGTGGAAAACCCTGAACATCCTCTTCATGAGACTGTTATTGGAAAACAGAGTCCCTTCAGTCAGATGGTTTTTAGCTTGGTTGTTAAACAGGAGATCTTTCCTGCCCACACCATCTATACTAACTCCTTAATTAAATGAGTTACCTCAACATTTAGTTTCCCTTTGGGATAAATAAAGTATTTTTGTTTGATTGATTGTATGAGTGGATTGTATGTCTAAACTGTTGGTTTTCAACCGGCTTATATGTTGTGTCTTATAATGTCGGTGCTGACATGTATTTCTCATCCAGTGTTGGTGTTTTATTCCTGCACAGATGTGTATTCACTAATATGGAACAGAATGAGTTATCATAATAAACGGACACATGAATGTTTATTCTGCAGCAGATCCCACAGGCGGAGGAGCGGGTGGAGGCAGCAATGGAGCTTCTTGCATTTCCAAGCCTCAGATGTATGATAACGTTTACTTTGATTCTGACTCGGAGGAGGAGGAGGACACACCAAGTAAGAGATCAGTTCACGTGATTCAGTAACTTCCTGTTTAAATTGTGTTAACGTCCAACATTAACTTGGATTTTGAAATGCCGTTAAAACCTGCTCAAACTCTGTTATATTCTCTGTCCAAACAATAAATCGGACTAAACATTTCCTGTTTTCAGTCTAAAGTGTTTCCATTTGATATATATGCAACATGGCTGAGGGATTTTAGGTGGTTTTATAACTTCAGTTCAGAAGTCTGCATACTCTAAGATGACTGTGCCTCTAAAACACGTTCTGATGAAGATTCTGTGACTTTTTATGCTTGTTGAATTTAGAACATTTGAATTAAATGGAGACAGACCTGTGGATGTTAATGTAAACCCTTCGGTCTACTTTCATGTGTGACATCTTTAAAAAATGCCCCCCCCCCCCCCC
>JAVLVB010000197.1:800708-831952 GCA_032876305.1 Orestias chungarensis
TCTGCCTGCTGATTCCAGAGGAGTGAATGCTGCAAGTCAATGACTCGATGCAATCTGCTGGGGTTCCTTAGATTGGAAACTTTTTCAAATTGATTTGTTAGAATGTATCCTTGATTTTAATAGATTTTTTGTGAAGTGCCTTGAGACGACACCTGTTGTAAATTGGCGCTATATAAATAAACTGATTCTTGATTCTTGACTGCACCTTATCCTTCAGCAAATCTGTCAATGGAGAAACCACTGTGGAAAAATTCTTACAGAAACTGCGGTAGTACCCCACAAGACCCAGGAACCGCTGGAGTTCTTTTTTTGTAGTTGGTACAGGATACTGCAAAATGGCAGTTACTTTGGCTTCCACTGGACGCACTGTCCCTTGCCCAACCACCTTACCCAAATAGGTAACAGTGGCCTTAGCAAACTCACATTTGGACAATTTAATGGTCAGGTGTGCTTCAGCCAGTCGTTCAAACAGCTTACGTATGTGAGCCAGATGTTCTTTCCACGTATCACTAAAAACCACCACATCATCCAAATATACGGCACAACGCTCCAACCCAGACACAACCGATGTTCATGAGACGCTGAAATGTTGCCGGCGCATTTCGCTATCCGAAACTGATCACAGAGTACGAAAACAGACCAAAGGGAGTTATAAAGGCAGAAATCTCTCTATGCTCTCTCAGACAACGGCACTTGCCAATAACCTTTCAATAAATCCAATTTGCTGAGAAACTGAGCCGAACCCACCTGATCAACACAGTCTTCCATGCATGGCACAGGGTAAGCATCAGATTTTGTAACCATGTTCACTTTCCGTAAATCTGAACAAAATCTAAAACTTTTGTAAGCCTTTTCCACCAACAAACAAGGTGATGCCCAGCTAGATGCATAAGGTTCAGCAATACCATTATCAAGCATATACCGAATCTCCCCGTCCATGACATTCCGTTTCTCTTCAGAGATCCTGTAAAAACGCTGGCGAATTGGCTGTGCCTCACCTACATTATCATGTTGGATTAAGTGAGTTCGACTGGGCACATCACCAAACAAACAATGATATTCATTAAACAAAGCAAACAACTCAGCACTCCCCTCAAGAGAGAAGTGTCCAAATAAAGAATCCAGATTCCTCAGTGCATCAGAATTTTTCAGTCTGCCAGTTAACAAACTCTCATTAGGTGGAATTACCCCATCGTTTTCAAGTGCAGACAAGAAACTCAAACCACCCACTGTAGCTACAGAGACAGTCTTTTCAACCTGCGCCTCCTCATCTTTAATATCAGACACCAGTGAATCCCGAGTGTAATAGGGTTTCATAAATTCATATGGCAAAGTTGTGTTGATTTCCGACGCCTTGGCGTTGACAGCATATAGTTTTGATCTGACAGTTTGCGCAGAATTGTAAATGGGCCTGTAAATTTAGCCTGAAAAGGGGAGCTGACAAATGGCAATAATACAAGTACCTGGACTAAAACACAGACGTTCCACATAGATGCGTTTCATTTTCTCCTGAGAAGAGGTCAACTTCTCCCTAGCCATTTCCACCCCCACATATAAACGATACCTAAAACCATTGACATAGTCAATTAACTTACTCGGAGGTTGTGAAGGTCTCACAGCATCATGCAACAGTTTAAGCGGCACACGCATGTCCAAAAACAAGCTCATTTGGACTAAACCCAGTGCTCTCCTGCACCACATCACGAGCAGCCAAGAGAAGCCCTGTTAAACCATCCTCCCGAGCAGCCAAGAGAAGCCCTGTTAAACCATCCTCCCAATCTTGGTTTAACTCCACACAGAAACTACGCAACAAGGACTTGAGGGTCTGGTGGAACCTCTCGAGAGCACCTTGACTCTGAGCATGGTATGCAGAAGCCTGATTTTGTTTTACCTGTAACAATTTCAAAACTTGAGCAAACAAATGAGAAGATAATTTTGATCCTTGATCAGATTGGATAACTTTTGGAATACAATAAATAGAAGTTGGATACAGGGGAACCGGCTTAATGTTCTGGTTTGGCTTCCCTGCCATCTGACATGTATGGCAGGTTTTGATATATTTAGACACATCCTTTTTTAACCGAGGCCAAAAAAAATAACGCAGGATATAAGTATAAGTCTTGTGGACCCCCAAATGCCCTGATTGGTCATGGGAAGCCCGCAACACTTCACTGCTAAATTAAGAAGGAAAAACAGTCTGCCAGAGTGGACCACCAACAAAATTCTTCCCATGTACCAACCATTTCCGTACCAACAATCCTTCCTTTAACACATACCCATTGGCCACACTCTCTTCCTCTGTCTCGCATTTATGTCACGCCCCACTCGTAGGTCATGACAAAAATGGGAGACAGACGAGCGGAACCAAACAAGTAATAATTTTATTTATCCAAAAAATGCTCTGGGAGAACTGCACAGCCTGTCAGATGGAAGCGAAGGCCCACTGCCTGTTCCGGTCTGGTCGGGAGGCCAATCAAGCAGCCCCGTGACTGACTGGAATTCAGTAAATATCAGCCACCTGGTGCATTCAATTAACATCCCATTTACCTGCTACCTGAAAAGAACAAAAGAACAAACAAATAGTTGACTGGAGACTCCTACTGGACAGGAACGGATTGTCACAGTAAAAAAAAAGGTTTGTACTTGTAAAAAAAAAGATTTGTATCTGTAAAAAAGATTTGTAATTCCAACCCTAAAGCTTGCAAATCTTTAGGGTTGCAAATCTGAAATTACAAGTGTGCAAATCTCAAAGTACAAGTACGATTTTTGAGCCTTTTTTGACGACTGAGTGAATAGCTAATCAGTACATTGCTTATTGACTTGTCCACTAACCCGGTGCCAACCCAGCTATCCAATCAAGGAGCAGCAGTTTCTGCCAGCGCGACAAAACACAGAGCCAGTAACAGACGGAGGATGGAGTCAAGCGCGTGGTGAACTTAAACGGTGAGTTAGTTCAAAGTTGGATATTGGATATTCAAGCTCCGTAGAGTTAGCGGTTTCTCCCTCCTGTGGGCCGATGCATGCGGACTGATTGCGGCTTTGGCTCTTCGGTTTCTCCCTCCTAGGAAACACGGTTGTTGATTTAGGGACAGACATTTCCAAACCGAACACTTGCAAACAAGAATTGCTTTTCTGTTTTGCCACACAATGACAAAACAATACTGCGGAATATTCTACAGCATTACACAGATAAGGCGCTCTTCTGACTCCATCCTCCTTTACCCATAAACATAACAAAGAATATACGCCACATGGACTGCTTCTGCCGCGGTAAATACGGCCGCCATCTTGGAGCGGTCATCCTGCCTATAGGACAGCAGCAGACAACAGTTTTCAAGATGCCAGAGCACTGTGCCGCATATTTTTGTTCAAATCAGCTAGCCGGCAATTGCAAACATGAGTCGGGGGATTACCTTACACAAGTAAGATTCAACATTATTATTGTTTGTGAAAAAAAACAAAACAGCAAACCTTAAGCTAGGCTGTGTTTATAGCTGTTCATTCGCCTATCCGGCCAACTGAAACTTTATAAATCATATCTTTAGCCTTATAGCATAATTGCCCTAGTTTTATGTTACTGCCTTAGACTTACATAATGAAGGTTTAGATTACAACTGATATAAATATGCTATTGTAGAAATAATGCATTATTGCTGATATAACGTTGACCAGCAAATTTGACACTAATCTCCCATTTTTATTTTGAAGGTTTCCCATTGACAGAAATTTGAGAAAGAAGTGGGAAGTAGCATTGAGGAGGAACAGATTCACCGTAGGCAGCTCTCCTATGGAGTAAGATCGCTGTTACAAAGGTGTGCACAACTTTAAGATTGAATTTATATGTCAATAAAGTTCGTGTACACAAAGTTCTGCTGAAATATTTGTGAGTTTGAGAGTATTAATCTAAAAGCTGGGAGTCTTATGAATAAAACTCAAAGTTTTACGACTAACTCTTCCTTTCTCTGTGGACATGAATTCAACTTTGTGGGTACGAGTAAAAAATTGTTACGACGTCGTCACTGGGCGGAGTAATCGATCTGCGATCACATCAAACACAGCTGTTCCAAATTTAAAGATGGCTTTACACAGCTTTCAGATTCATACTCTCAGACACAAATATATTTCAACAGAATTCTGGATACAAAAACTTTATTGACATATAAATACGACTGTTAAAGTTGTGCTGTTACGACTGGCGTCGTGAAATGTAATTCTGCAAACGAATGTGCAGGTGTTTGCTTTTGATTGGTGCCTGGAGGACAACTGGGGACGTCCGATTGGTGGCTTCCCGGAGGTGACGAGGGAATCCCTCCTCTGCTCATCTCAACCAGGTTTTGAGTTTGTAGGAATGAGCTGCCATTTATGTTACCCCAGTTCTTTACTGTTTCTTCTGGTCAGGGAGGTAAGTTTTTAGCAATTTGGTTTATTTATTTTCAATTAGGTAAGTTCATTATTTTTCAGATAGTTTCTTTTGTTTGTAGTTTTGGCACTGGCTCATTCTGAAGTTATATGCTCCCTTTTGTCTCAGCTAAATCAAGGACATATCTTTTTTTAAATAAATATCATTGTAAAATGTTTAACTTTTTTGTGTGCTGGCTAATTGGGATGGGAAGAGGAGGGACCTTCATGTTGCAATCTAACCACTCCTAGACGCATCGTAACATGTGCAAACACCGTTTGGACAGCGATCTTAGTCCATACTCTCCTGTGATGTGTGCTGTGCAAGTTGGAAGTGGGATGCTGTAACATCATAATTTGATGAAAGCTACCACCTTCTAGTCCTGAAAATTAACGTTTGCTTAGTGATTTCATAACAAGGCTTACGGAAGGTGCTGAGAGCTGCAGAAAGGGAGATTCACCAAGCTTCAGGACGGCAAACTCCAAAGACGTCAACAGCCACCTACAACATTTGGGAGGAGATGTGAACAGACTATGTTCTTCAGCTTGGGGAACACATTGAGGAGACCCAGTTTATTGTCTTTTTAAATAAAATGTATTAATACTGTTCTTGTTTGAATTAATGGACTTGTGGCTGATTTTTTTTCTTCTGGGTTTACTGGTGGGTGGGCTAGGGTTGAGCCTTGGGAGGTTGTGTGTGTGTGTGTGTGTTATGTTGTCTTTGACTAGTAATGAAAAGATGCACTGGAGCACCCTCTCAAAACTAGAGGTTTAATCTTAAGGGGTTAATCTTCCATAAAAAATATGTTAGAATAAATAAAAAATTATATATGTATGTATGTATGTATGTATGTATGTATGTATGTATGTATGTATGTATGTATGTATGTATGTATGTATGTATGTATGTATGTATGTGTGTGTGTATATATATCTATATATACACAGTGTGTGTCGTTTTGCAAAATCAAGTGTCCAGTATTAAGCCTACATGTATGATCCCATGGAAATCAGGTTTGTATTCAACCTTGTTATCATTGATTAAATGCGCTAACCCTTCATTGCGCCTGCCACACTAAGTGGAGCGGGGGACTGGTCCAAGATAGCGACCCCACGTCTCGTCAGCGCCAATAGGCAGCCACCGTTGATTCAGCATCTATTCTTTATAAAGTCTATGCCTTTCCCTGTATCAGTACTGGGCTCTGTTTGTTGTCGCCCTGGCAGAAATTGCTGCTCAAGTCAATAAGCAACATGCTGATTGGCTATTCACTCAGGCGTCAAAATTCGTACTTGTACTTTGAGATTTGTACACTTGTAACTTGAGATTTGCACACTTCTAATTTCAGATTTGCACACTTCTAATTTTAGATTTACGCGATCCTAATTTCAGATTGCAAACTTGTAACTTTAGATTTGTAAACTTTAAGGTTGGAATTTTTTTTTTACAAGTACAAACCTTTTTTTTACAAGTACAAACCTTTTTTTTACAAGTACAAATCTTTTTTACAAGTACAAATTCTTTCTGACCTTTATTTGATTCCATAAGTAAACTGAATTCAACGGAATTATTTAAACTAGTTAAACTAATTAAGTAAAAGATCACACTATTTATGTTGGACATTTACCTGGTGTATCCAAAACTGAGCAGGGGTAATTCAATGTTTTGCTCCAAAAGATGTAGGAGATGTGTTGTACAGATGCCTGTGAACATTTCCCCATGGCCCCAGACAATTCACATAACACAACCTGTCAATCAATCCAGTTGGTGTGTGAGCAACAATTTTTTCTAAAGTTAAATGTCTCTTATCTGAAACAACAGAACCCTGTCAACCTCCAAAAACAAGGTTGTAGTCATAGGGATTTGGTGAAAGATACTCAGATAAAAACACTTTAAGATTGTTAGTGGGGAGCATGCAATTATGACACCAGTTATCTAGAGGGTTTAAAGAGGACTTAAAGAAAACTTTTTTCTATTTCCAAAACCCGAACAGAACAATTTAAAAGATTGTCCAAGGTCTGCTACAAACCTCATAAACAGTTCATGAGTTCGTCAGTACAAAGGTTACTACTAGTAAATCCCCTTTTTTTGTAATGCTTAATTGTTAAACCAAATATGTAATCAATGCAAATAATTAATTCCAATCTAATCATACATTCATTCCAGTTAATCCTGCTTATCAAAAAAATTGCCAAACCAATGTTTTATTATGATTACCTTCAAATGTTTTCTATGTAAGGAAACCAGCATTATCAATCAAGTCAATGACTCCTCTTCAGTCAGCATGAAGACATTGTCAGGAAATGGGGTTGTGACTGGGTTCTCAGTGCTTCTACTTTCACTATTCTCCTAAAGATGGCATTGCAGGTTCCTCTTGGCTGGTACTGTCTCCACTCCTGTGTTCCTCACAGGGGATTCCTATTACATCACCAGCATAGCAGTATAGGAGGAGCAGCTCTCCAGTCATTTGGTTTAAGGTGGGGTTCCCGTTCCTGAACCTGCTTTAACAGGTGTACAGTCGGAGTAATTCCCTATTAGCATTTAGAGACTCTATAAGGAGTGTAAAATCAGTGGTACTGTTTGGAGAATAAGCACACCCAATACTGACAACTTTCCGGCTCGTATTTGAAAGACACCCTATTACTCACTGAATAACAAATCTGCAGTGCTCAACAAGAAGCTCATATGTATCCCAACAAATGCCTATCACCTGTTCCCAGGATAATGGCAGATTTGGAGAGTATATCTCTCCAATAGCTCAATATGTGGAAGTGAGTCCAACAATATTTAGGTAACTATTGTTTGCTATTAATTAAGATTTTCAAACAGTTCCTAAGATTTAGATGTACATCAGGATAACATACATCACGGACATACATTTTTTTTTGGGGGGTGGGGGCACAGGGGACCAATGTCCCATTTGGTCCCCTGCACTTTTTATTGTCCAAAAACAATGTTCTGCTACACTACACCGAAATTGTCCGCACTAGGACCAAGCACTCAAGCTGAAGCCCGCTTCTCTGGGATAGACCGCCCACCAGCACTTGATTGGCTCTCTGTTGTTTGGCTCTCTTGTGTGATTGGCTGTCCCCACTGTCACTCCTGACCCCATGCCACATCTGTGATTTGTAAAGTAATAAGTGATTGGACGAAGTTTGTTGTTTTTATTGCGCGCCTTTTTCTAGTTTTTTTCAGGTTGTGTTATGAAGGCTGCAATCGAAATTACGAACGGCAGTTTTGCCAGCATTTTAAATCCAAAATTAAGTGTCTCTTGGTGAATTATCTGGAGACCCATCCACAGAAAGAGATCCACCTAAAGGCAAAATTTGGCAGGACAGGGATGTGGATGACCTGTGTAGCAGCATGCAGTAAGCAACATTTTTGATATGATCAAGCTATGTATGAGATATATTAGCTCTAAGCCTTCATGAAACGTGAGCAGTATGACAGCTGTCTCGTCTCCAGTACTACTTTAAAAGTTGTGGTGTATGATGACAGATACATAGGAGGTGGAGACAATGTTACGACAGCTCTTTAATCATATCCGGCCTTAATTTCAGTAAATTTGAGTAAAACGCAGACTTTGTCATCCTGTGCAAATGTGCCACAATTAACACAGAGCTGGGGGGTAATTGGTGCGAATAGGCGCTACAGGATTAAGAAAAACATGATAATGTTTTGCTACTTGCTTAATAACCAAAAAAGGAACCATTAAACTTAGAAGCAACAATTTAAACCTAGAACAACTACGAGAAAACATGAACTGATATACAAGATATACAAGATGGTATAACTGATATACCATCTTTGAAATCAGAATTTCGTCCATGCTAGACATGGTTATATTAAAGCCATATGATGCAAGCTTCATTGCAAGCTCGCTGTCTGATAAATAATTTGTGAAATACGGATGAAACAATTTCAGTTGCTCCTTGCATATTTGAAGTTAAAGTGCAAAACAGCTCCCTACATTTACCTTAATGACAAATATCCATTTGCCTGTTTATCACAAACATCAATTAGAAAACATGATGGAGAAGCAAGACAAAACAAACCAGCTTTTTAGTGATAGTTGCGCGTTAATAGTTTGGTGAGGAGTGAGATGGCTAAAACAGAAGAAATTATTCAATCTGTTAACCAATAGAACATTTTATTATGAATATGGCACCTGCAAGATGGTCAAAACTGGGTTACAGAACGACAACCATGTATGTGACATGTTCTTCTGAACAGATGAGAACCTAGTAAACTTAAAAAATAACATAGCTATAAAAATGAAATATGTTCATTTTTGATTTGCAGCGTTATTTATGATAAATGAAAATGTTGTTTCAAAATAAGATAAGAATAAGACAGGCACTCACAGTTAGCATCAGTTTGTGATGTGCTTTTGACCCCTTTACAAAGAAAACAAAAATATACACAAAAAAATAGAAACCATAGTAGCATAGTTTTCTCTTTTTTAATATTTTAATTTGTTTGTATTTAGAATTTTATAACACTGTTAACACTGATAATAAGAGATTCCCGCTTTCCTGTATTTCAGCTACTTGGCACCAGGTTCCTCATAAAAGAATCCTTTTAATTGTACAAGAAATATTTAAAAACACAGACACAGTTTCTTCACAGGCGAGTGAGATGATTTTTCAATATTGGAAAATTTTAAACACTATGTATTTGACAGCAGCTGTGATTAAGGTTTTTTAGGGTTTAAAATCACCAGCAACGTTTTCATTTTTCGACAAAAAACACAGAAAAACATTAAAACAGCTTGAACCAGCTGTTTGGTTTTAATTACATTTGGGTGTATTTCTAGGTTTTATTTGTGATATGCCTCCCACTGACCACTCGCTAACACTTTAGCCTTTTCTACTTGCTTGTAACATTCCCTCGCCCTTAAAATCAAGAGGAGCATGGAGACAATGTCCTCCTGAAATAACAAATCCTATCATTCAGTCATTAAAAATGTACTAAACAGACCTATATTGTGGCTGAGTCAAATAAAATTAATGTTGTATGTGTGTATGTATGGTTAATTTTTGCTTGATTTGTAAAACATTACGAATATATCGTTTTTGTTTTGATAACAAGCAAATGATAAACACAAGACGTTACAAATTCTTTATTCCAGATGTGACTGGAGACTTGGTCTGCTCTGCTCAAGCACACCTATGTCTTTCAGAAGGCCTCCATTTTGTCCCTATAATGGATGTTACAGACTTTTAAAAATTGAAACACAAACAAATTACAACTTTTGGACTAAATTAATAACAAAAATCGAATGCTGGATTGTTCATAGTAAATGGACAAAATTACTAAACATGCAGATCAGTTTTCCAAAACACCTATAAAAATAGATTTATAGTGAGAAAAGATTTCCTGCTTTTAATATTTATAGAAATTGTTAAAACTGTTATTTATTGTGTCTTGAAAGACATTTGTAAATGTTTTCACATCCCTCAAAACTCTTGTCTAAGTTAGTTTGATCCCCAAAGAGAAATTTAAATGGGAGTACAAGACATTTAGGTGCGGACCATTGAAATACACCCAATGCACAGAAAACACCTCCAGGAAGTCTGGGAAAATGTTTCACAGTCGAAGGCTTTATAGATTTTCCAGTGTTTTCAAAACCCTTCCTCAATTTTTTCCTAGCATACTTTATAATAAATTATGTAAATTATATTCCTCCTAGATCATTTAAATAGCATAAATATTTGTTACGATTTGTTTGGGTTGCACGAGTGAGAAAACTGTCCCAGAATTCCTCAGAGGCAAATACATGGCTCTTTAAACCTTTGAGCTAGTTAAATATTCTCTGAGAGAAAAGACAACAAGATAAAGAGGTTTGAATAAGACTACACAACAGCAAAAAGCAACAGTCGAGTGAAAGAGTAGGGATTAGAAAATAAAAATGCAATTTACAAAGACAAAAAGGAAGCAGTAAAAAGTAAATGGTGGACTCTACGAGTATTTACTTGTGTGTTTTTTTTTCTTTTTTGCAAAGGCCACCAAACACGAAATTCCACAACCTCCACTGGTTTCACTAAGACTGCAGATAGAGGGAAACGGTAGAAAAGGATGAGGAAGCAGAGAGGCAGAGTCGCCATTTTTTGGGATAGATTTGTCCAACTTTTTCCCTCTGACCCTGCTTCCTCTCCTTCCCAACACTAGAGATAGAGCACAGAGAAGACAAAGGACAAAAACAGCTACAGTAGCTCAGTATATACTGCATATAGTCAACACACACAGAGAAGTTGCCATGAAAGACGTTTTGACAGCCAGTGACACTAAACACATTGATAACACGTTTTAACGGCTTTATCACACTGGGTAACAAGATGATGGCATGGTAAAGACAGGGCTGTCAACTTTCAAACAATTGACACTGTGATAGCTTATTACAGTTTGATTTATTACTGTTTTTTTTCTCTTTTTTACTGAAAAAGTTGAGGAAAATTACAAATGAGCAAAGATCACAGTGCTTTTAAAACACTAAACGTGTGAACTTAGCATTTCTTTTTTTTTTTGGCAAAGGAGGCGAGGGGAGGAAGGACACAACCAGAGCGAAAACAAAGGGTAACAGTTTTTTTAAGAAGCGGAATTTTATCTTTTTTGTTCATTTAAACAAAAAAAAAAATCCACTTTACTTCCCCTGTACATTGATTGTTTGACAGATTGATTGAAAATGCATGTCTTTATTACAATCTCCTTGTTGATATGTTGTTTTTAGTCACAGGTTCGGGAGATGAGATGGAAGAGAGTGGATTGCTGAGGAAAATGTTGTGGAGGTGATTCTGGTTAAGTAAGAGAAGGCGAGGAGGAAAAATATAAAGGGTTGTCAACATTCTTTTTTAGTTAGCGATGGTAGGTATTTGCAATGTTAGCTATTTAGCCTCAGTCTCACTGAGAGTTAAATGGGACTTAATCAAATACCCAGAAATAAAAAACAACAGAATACAGCATAAACATCCAGTGATCAACTCCACACTGTCATATGCAGCTCCCTCCTGTTTTCTGATAAATCAGGTGAGGATCATGCTGTGTTCTGATATTCCTGAAGGTTAGTAATACTTTAAAATGCTTCCTCCTTTATAAAAATAACAATAATCAGTCTATCAACAAGCTGGGGGAGGGGGTCAATTTACAGTACCCACATCTGCCAGCTGAATCTGGGTAACTGAACATTAGTTAGCACCACAAATCCAAAGACTTACCAGATAAAAATGTGTACAGAAGGTTAAAGGTCAGATAAGCAGTGTGAAGCAGTGTAAGAATGCTTGACCGACTGAGATGCGAGTAGATGTAGTGGAGGTTATGTTTGGTGTGAGACCTGTAGGTAAACTCCTCAGATAAAAGAGGAAACTAGTAGTAACATTCGATAGTTCACAGGTCATTACCCGGCTAAAATTGCTTGTTTTTGTTTTTCTGTATTGTGTTTGATTCCAAAGTCACATCTGAGCTAGAATATTTCATAAAAAAGGAAGAATTAGAAGAGGAAAAAGCAACATTTACTGTCCCCTCAACCAAGAAACATTCGCAAAAACCTTATGTGAAAAGATTATCTGGGAGACTGCTGCCCCGCCCCCCAATCATAGGTTAAAAACGTTTTTTTTAGCCTTGATCATATCAAGACACATAAGAAGGAGAGGCACAAAGTATTTTCTGTGTGTCACAAATACCTGTACCAATCTCCTGACAGTATGCACAATCAAAATCTTTATAAAGATGGAACCCAAACAGCTGATGTAAATAAATGATCCCCTTTGGCTCCAGTGGAATCCTTAGGCAACATGAATTCTCTGTAGGCAAAAAGTAAAGAATCATTGCTTTTTTGTTCATCTGTTTTAAGAGAAAAAAAGTTGCTGATTACAATAAATGGAAGCAAAGAGTGACTGGTGATAGAGAAAAACGATAGAAAAGGATTGTGTATATGAGGACCACCATGTCTTCCACAAGCTCAGTTGCTCAAAGTGCTAGAGTACATTTGTCAGTTCCTGTCTTTTGTTCCTTCCTAGATACACAGTGCTGCTCCATTGCTGATAAATTTTCTCTTACTATTTTTATTACTGAGTATCTTTGAGTTAGACACAGTTGCTGATTTTTTAAACACAGTAATGCGGTCTTGGATGTATTTAATTAATCATCCTTTCTTTCCAGAGCTGTCTGTGTGGTGTGGATCCCGTTACTGTAAACTGGGAATGGTAGTGTCGAGAAAAGTCCCTCCGCTGTGGTGAACACATTGGCTGTAGCTGACATCTGGCCTCCCAAGGTTGCATTTCCAACTGTGGGTGTAGGTGATCCAACAAACGGGCCTGCAGCTGCTGCAGCAGACATGTTTAGCCTGTGAACATGATGATAGAGCATCTCCATAGGTGTCTTTGGGTCCAGACCAAATCCTGAGCTCTCAACAAAGTTCATGGCAGCATTGGGAAGGAGGTTTCCTTGTGCCATGGCCAGTGTGACATCTGCTGGTGCATACCTTATGGTCCCCGTTGTGTAGACCCGGGGTGCTGTGGTGCTGGTAGAGGACAGAGTTCCCGTGACACGATGAACTAGCGGAAGAACCACATTACCAGCCTGCAAACGCTGAAGTGCTTCAAGATCACCAGAATACAGCAGTGAAGAAGTAGAGCTTGAAGATGAAGAGGAAGATGAGGAGGAATTTGAGGATGTTGTAGGAGTACCTTGTTGTTTGTCCCTAGGGGATGCAGACAGGGGAGGTGAAAGTGGGTCAGCAGAGGAAGTGTTGGAAGGAGGAGCCAAATTTGTAGCGCTGGAAGAAGAGGGTGCAGCTGAATTTCCATTATAAGCAGGCTTTCTCAATCCTCCAGCTGCGCCTTCAGCTCCAGGGGGAGTGAGGACAGAGTCTGGGATGGCTACCTGTAAAGAGCCAGCCTGTGGGGAAGGAAAACCTTCTTGACCTCCTGGAGGCTTGGAGGTCATGCTATATGGAGACTCATTTCTGGAAATCTCTCTGTTGGGTGGGTAGTTCCAGATGCTGCTGTCATTGTCAAAGTTGATTGGCTCTGTCATTTCTGTCTTAATTTTAAGAACAGAGGATGTAGCCCCTGTGTTGTTTGGAGAGTTAGAAGAAGTTAGAAGCTGTGTAGAAGTGACAGAGCTGATCCCTGAGGGATTGGCTTGTGGCTCAGATTCGCCTATTGCTACAGGGCTAGGGGGAGTCGTGGATAGGCGAAGCCTCCTGCTCCGTGAACCATCCCATTTTTGCACTTTCCTTCTTTTTCGCCTTTTCTGGAGCATGCTGCCAGCACCAGCATCGTCATTTGTTTTAACTCCTTCCTCTACTTCATCAAGATCATCATCTTCCTCTTCTTCTTCTTCCTCTTCTGATGATGTCATTTGTGAGTTGTGAGGTTCTTCATCTCCTTCTCCATAGTGCTCTACCTTAATATGGAGTCCTCCCAAATGACTCAGCCCACTGATGGTATTGAGTCCCTCCAAGGCTCCCAGTCCAGCTAATCTCCCCAACCTGCTTTCATGCCCTCCTCCCTCTCCCCGAACCACCTCCTGCTCATGCTCTCCATCTGAGGCCTCAAGACTGTCATCACTGCCTTGACTTTCAGGGTTACTTGAACTGTCTCCGTCCTCATGGTTCTTCATTTCCTCAGAAGAGCAATGTGATTGGCCAGGTTGCTGCTGACGCTTGCTGTCTGTTTCTGGATCTTCTCTATGTTCTGCTTTGCGGCCTGACTTTTCTTCAGACTTTGTGTTTTCATTCTCTGTTAAAAGAAAACAACAGGATGGTTAAAATAGACAAATTCTTGACCTGCCGCTCCAAAACTGTTGACCCTACCTCGTGTCTGACTGAGTGATGTTTCTAATGTATTTATTTTGGGATTTATTTAATGGTCTAATGACTCTGTGGGTGAACCTTTCTAAAATCGACTTGAAATGTAAAGGTCAACTCTGAATAATAGAAATTTTATAAATTCAAAAGATCAATACATCCCCTGTAAAATAATAATAATAATAGTAATAATAATAATAATAATAATAATAATAATGCCTTCTCTCTTGGATGTGTTTACAAGGACTTAACAATTTATTTTTCGCAAGATTATGTTTCAATAGTAAATGCATTATATATGGAAAATCACAACAAACATTTTGGTAGTGATTTAATATCTAGCATTCAAGTGTGTACCTAAATGGGAATGAGTAAAACAAATAAAGTATTTTTTGAAAAACATTTTTTGAAATCCACAATTATGTAAAACGT
Organism: Orestias chungarensis; assembly: GCA_032876305.1. NCBI lineage: Eukaryota > Metazoa > Chordata > Actinopteri > Cyprinodontiformes > Cyprinodontidae > Orestias > Orestias chungarensis. The sequence goes on from JAVLVB010000197.1 coordinate 815,345, forward strand.
TTTAAGTCTGTATAAAATGGACAACAAACGTAGCTTGGAAAAACACACAAATTGGGGTTTAAGGTTATTTTAATGCATCATGTAAATCTGAATATTCTGGTTTGACCATACCAAGCTATTCAGAAGGCTTCACGTTGTTGCTGCTAATCATGAATGTATGAATTTTTGACTACTGGTATTGCAATTTGTAGAACAATCATTAAGTGTTCATCAGCTTGCATAAGTCAACTGATTTCAGGACCTAATTAGATAATGGATGAGTACAATTTGGGCTTTCATTTTACGATTGCAACAAAGCTACTTATTTGGATGGATGAATGGATGATGAGTAGAGAATGATAATTGTCTATGGTCATTGTTTACCTAAAACAAACATTCAGACAAAAACACAGTTTTGGCGCATGTGGATAAAAACGTGTGTTGTGTTAGAATATTGGTGTTTGCATCAGTTGTCATGTACTGTAGGGCTCCAAAGCTCATGTATTTTTCTACTATAAACAGGTATGTATTTGTTTCCTTTCTTTCAGCCGACTTACATCTCTGGCTTAAAACTTGTATGACTTAAATATTTAATTTTAGCAGATACAAATCATCACTCCTTGCCTTTAGTGTAATCTGCATCAGATTTGACTATATTTTAGTCAGGTAAATGCATACATATGGAATTGTGTTTCATGAGTAGTTGAACATTTTTAAAATATATGTATGCTAAACGAGACACGCCACGCCAACCCAAGGATGGATTGATGGACGTTTGGACGGCATTGTGGATGGGCATGCTTACAAATGTCACTGTTGCTTTTTTCCAGGCTTGTCAAATTTTGCCCTATTTTGGTCTTTGCTATGTTCACCATCTGTTGCTTGTTTTGTTTAGTCATGTTTGCTTTGTCCGGCCAATTACACACAAAGGAAACACACATTATACTAGCACAAACAAAAGACTGCCCAGTTGGATCTGTTAGGAGGAACTAATTATTCACTTTGAATGAAGACAAAAAAAAAATTAGTCGATAAAGATTCCTGTATTATTGATTTGCTATTTTATTAAGCAATATATCTATTCAATAAACATTGGGAGTTTTAATTTTTGGTTTAGTTCAGAATGGAATATCTTTGAAATACTGCCCTCAAGCTCAGGTATGGACTAAAGATTCATCAAACAATACACAGTGAAGTCAAAGAGATGCACAGTAGTGTTAAATCTTTAGAACTGTTAAATCATGTATTTGTTGCAACATTGTGTAAGCATTTCCAAAAACAGGAAATAAAAGCTAAATGCTGCATGATGGAAACTAAAGGTGGGGATTCAAAGTAAATCAAACGAATATCCGTTGTGTTTTCATATGTCTATGGTGCTGTATTTTCTATTGCATCATCATACACATCTTCTCATGTTCTCTGTGGATGCATTGCCACCTAACTGCAGAAAGGTCAAAGGGCATCCGTTTCATTTTTGAACATGTTGAATCAGAGCACCTTGGGCCTGTTGGACATTTGCTGAAGCTGGCTCTGTTCTGCTGCAGCTGGCATTGGTTTACAGCCAATCGAGTGCCAGAATCTATCCTCTAGCAAAAATACCAGCTGGCTTTCATTCACACTGTGCCAATAGAGGCTTTAGGATTTGCTGGTATAATGCTCGAGGTGGAGAGGCTTTCTTGGTTTAAATTAATTTACAATGTTTAGGCTGTAAGTCACCTAGGACTGGCTGCAACAAACATATGTTGCAACAATAAGGTTTAAAAGATTTGATTTATGTTTCAGAAGTTTTACTTTGGTTTTGGTCAAATAATCTGAATTGTCTGCAAGATGCTTGGTTAACTTTAAATTATACGCCTGACTATTGATTTTAAGGCTTTCATGAAAAATGATATTTTATTTATCACCTTTGCTGCTTTGAATAGAGTTCAAACTTAGCAGAGATGATGTAAGCTAAAACTCATATTATTATGAACATCCTGTCAGGAGCTTCACCTCCTGGTGGAATCTCCCTTGACAAATTAGGTTTAGTGAAAGAGGTCAGACTAAGAGCAACTCAGAGATTCTCTCAATGTTGAAGTACATCTTATGATTCCAGGGAGTTTCTTGGGGATTCTAAATGCTCAAAAAGAAACTGATGTCATCTGGAGGGGATATCCCATACTGGAGGGGAAATCTATAACAAAACAACAACTTTGAGCACAAGCTGAGTTTTGTTGCCTCGTGAAAACTGCAAGATACGGCACAGGTAATGAAGTCACAGTAGTGCAACTACAAACGTGACACTAGTATGTCTTGTGATTGTTGAGAGCTTTGATTTCTGTCCCCCAAACAAGGGATTGTGTTCTATCATAGCAATAGCTCCATTCTACTCTTATCATAACATTTTGCTATAGACCTAGAAGTGAAGGAGACCCAGGTATGGTGTGGTACAGTTTGTTCACACGGGATGCTTTTACAATGGAAACAGAAAAAATAGCGGGACCAACGGGACCAACACATGCTGTACCACTCAGTAGAAATAAGGTACTTGGTAAAAGGCCGAATTGGTTAAAGGTTGATGACTTATTAGCTGAGAATGTTGGCAGAAACTAAAGCTTGGGCAATGTGTTTGTGTACCCATATCATAAAAATAATAAACACACTAACACATTTTCTGCACTCCTAATAATTCTTATGATATTAAAAAAAGAAAAGTAGTCCCCAGTGTTTGTGCACATCTGTATTTCTGCAGGGGTTTAAAAACGTTGTTACTTGTAATAATGAATTGTCAATACTTACTGAAATAGATAATGAAATAGTTATTTGCAATATTACAATAGCATTTTTACAGAAATATGCTGTGTTCAACAGTTTTTTTATTTTTAGAGATATTTTCAAGTATTTTAAGGTGGTTTTGAATTTGCATTACTTTGTGTATTTTGTTAGATCACATTTGATCATGCTGTCATTTTGTGGCAGCAGGCTGGGCTGCCTGTGAGCGCCCAGTCCCTGCAGCTGTTGGCACACACGACCAGTCAGTCTGGAACAGACTGAACGCTGGCACCAACTGATAAAATATCACTGGCTTTTCATACTTAGGTTGTGTTTTCATGTTTGACTGAACTCTTTTTTGCTGAAATGTTATTGCTGTTTTTGCTGAAAAATAATAACAATATATATTTTTTGTGCGTTTAATAATATATATGTATCATTATTTCTGGTCAGTTTTTTTGCTGTCTGTGTCTTTTTAAGTATAATTTTAGGTGCTGTAATCTAAATGAATGAATTTTCCTGTGCTATTCGCTCTGTGCTCACATACATACCTGAGTTCTCTTTGGACTCAGACTCGGAGTCTGAGGTTTCAGAGGACTCAGACGCTTTCTCTGGAAGATCTGGCAACTGGGCAATGTCAATAGGTGTATCCTTATACTCAGGATTACTGTGGGTATAAAAAACACACACACATATAATCAATTTGCTATTACACTGGTTGTAATTTACGTACTAATGTGGTTAAGCGTGTTTGCGCAAAACAGTCTTTTATGTTTCTTTAATGACAATTCCAAGATGTTCCTGTAGTTATTGTCAGCTACTTTCCAGAGCAATTTTTCTTCTCACCTGAGGACGTAGTTGACCCAAATGATGTTCTTCTCGTTGGAATTCTTGGCATTGATGGCAATGGTGGCACTGGACTGGATCCAGATGTAACCACCGTTTTTCTGGATCCACCGATAATACTTCGTCACACACTGACCTTTATTCATCACTAACAAAGAGACAGAAACGCATAAAGAAAAACAGTTCATCTTTTTTTGAGTTAGAATTTTCTTTTAATATTTTTAACAATACCTTGTTGTTTATTTATGTTCAGGTTTTGCAGCTATATTCAGTTCATTTCTCTCTTTTCATTATTGTTACTAATGTGTTGCCATAAACATTCCATCGTTTTTATTTTCTTGGTTTAGTCTTGTGTTTTGGTCCCTGTACTTTCTGAGTTTATCATCAAGCTTTTCACATTTAGAGTTTAGATCCTTTAAGTAACTGTATGTGTTAATTATTGTTTCTATTCCTGAATCTTTCATTTATCTTTCTCCCAAACACAACTGCACCTTTCCTCTGTTTAGTTAATTTGGTTGCTCTCTCAAGCTCACTACTTTTTTCATTTTAAACTTTTGGACCTTCCTGTTTTTCTTCCCCTTATATCATCCATGCTCTTTCATTTATACCTAATTTTAATTCCTTTTAGTTATCTTTTGAGGTTTCTAGTGTCTCTTTAAGGTCTTTGGGCCGTTTTTACCGCACACATTGACAGAGGCTTCTCCTGGCACACACAGAAAAATGTGTAGAGATAAAAGATGTACTAATAATAATTCTTATTAAAGGAACAATGTTTTTGAACTACAGTTGCTATGATCAATGTTGTTTTCAAAATTTTACTTAGATATTGTCATATAAGCTGCATTTTAGGCCGGTTTATAATAGGGTAATAATCACACACTTGCAGCTTGTTCTACTCATCTATGTGAAGCTTGTTTTGCATGTATTTCTTTCCCCCCTAATAAGCTTAGCAAATACTTGAACAACACAGATTTAAGGAAAAGACTTAGACTCAGGTCAGGAAAGATAGCTGGAGAGGTGAAGTGACATAACGATGTTATAGAGAAAGTGGAATCCTCATTAGATGTTCTAAGACATAGTATGGTTGAGCGCTGTTCTGCTGCTGCCATCAGTCTCACCAGCGCTTACTGCCAGCCTGTTTGATGTTTCTATTTAGGCCTTACATGTCTATTAATGACACCAACTAAGTACACCCCCACATCCGTAGAGAAATACAAAGGCTCAGTTTTTAAAGGTTGAAAACAGTTTGTTCATTCATCATGACGTTCTCTAATCTCCATACTGTTGGTTAATTCTTATTTGTTCAGAAATAAAAATAATAAAAAATATATAAAACTGTAACTAAGAGGTTGAAACTGGTGGATCACACCAACATTGTCAGTTCACGGTTAGTTCTTTAATTCCAAAACATGCAATTTGAGCTTTTTCACTGTATCAGCAAATAAAGGTAATACCTCCTGTTCCCCACCAGACATCGCTGTGCCACTGCTGTAACCACATGCCTCCTTTCAAAGGTGGCTCCCACCCCCCAACCAGCACCAAACACCCAAACCCTTCTTCACCCTGAGACGGCACGCGGGTAATAAATTTGGCTAAATTAACCACTAAATGGTTATCTCAAGCAATATGTATTGGCATTAATCAGGAGCCGCTCACACAGAAACAGTCAGAGACGAGAAGCAAAGGCCTCTGAATTCATATCCAGCTCCTCAATTTAATTACGGACACAAATAGGCTTTCCATGACAGAGAAGAAAGAGAGAGAAAGCGAGGGCTGATTTATATAAAAAGAAGGCCGGTAATTAAAAACTATTAGAATCTAATAGCATTGTTTAAGACGACATCCCCAGGGCCTCAGTAATTGACTTTGGTTGGACGGCTGGTCCTCATTCGTTCTCTATTTGCCTATTCATAGGATGGGGAGAGGGAGAGAGATGGTGGAGAAAATAACTTGTTTGCATGTTAAGGTAGAGATGGTGAGATCATGTCACCTTGAATGTGACCTTGTTTTGTTTGTATAACGGAGGAACATGTGTGTGTGTGTGTATTTACAGCACAGTAAATACGCACACACACACACACAAACTCAAACAGACGTGTGCAAAGCATGGCAGTGGTGCATTTTTAGATGACAGCAAGTCCTCAGAGGGAAGCTCTCTATATTAGCATGGCATAGAAGGGAACACCCCCCACTCCCACCCCCGCCCCACACACCCACTCAGAAACATGGAAGGTGCTACCACTGTTGCAGACATTTGGTGAAAGCTCAGGTGAAAACAACTGTGGACTCTCACTCCCAAAAAACCTGAATCAATGTGATCAATGTAATAATCGATATGATTCTTCAGAAGCCATCTTTTATTCTTCAGTACCTTACTTCACAAACAAATGTCTCACAGCTATTACAATTTATATGGTTTGCACTATGTATAAAAATGGTATCCGTATAAAATGAAAAAGGTGCAACCCCAACAGAAGATGGCAGAAGAGATTACACTCTACAGCCAGAAGATGCTAATAAGGTCTTAAGTATCTTGCTGCAAACTTTAAAAGACGTAAGATTCCTCAAGAACACCAGTCTGCTATGTCCCTTCTAGTAGACGTCTTCACTGGTGCCAACCCTGTTAGGTCTGTTGTCCAGGTTAACATCTAGATATTTATAATCCACCACCCCACCCATGGTTGAAATAGTGCTTGCCCTGTTTTGTTTAAAGTCTGCATTCATCTCCTATGTTTTGTTCACATTTAGAATAAGAGGACATTCTCCACACCATGGCTCACACCTCTATACTCAGCCTTCTGTCCATCTCCCATACATCCAAAGAGTCTGAGAAAATGGTGAGAGGACCATGTGATACTCTTGTGCTGCTTCCCAAATTGTTAGATAGACATTGTTTCAGTTTCACAAACTCTGCCCTGTTTGTCAGGGAATCATTGATCTAGGCAATTGCTAACGCCTCTAACTGTGAGATCCTGACAAACTGAACCAAGTTGAATTGTGTTAAATGAAAAAAACTAAAATGGTATTTATTTATTAGTTATGGGTTAATTAAAATAATTAACCGTGGCGTTCGGTGAGCAAAGTCAATGAATGGTTCTTAAAGCACTTTCACATTGTCGGCCTATTTAGTTCAATGTCATGTTGAATCATTTAAACACATAAATATTCCTCAAATAAACTAGATTTTGAATTACCTGATTCTCAAAACATTTCCTATATATCTAAAAAGTCTGTTTGTCTTATTGAAGTTCACCTGCAGTGTTTGCATAGATTTAAAGAATTCCTTGTCGTACTACATACCTATCCTAAATAAAGTATTTGGTATATTTGGGTGAGATTTCTGACACTGACAGGTTTAGTTAACAATATATTACTAAATGAAACTGAAGTGGAGAGAACTGAACATATCCTAAGGTTGCTGTTGGCTAATGATGAGGCAAAGCTTACAGGTCATGTTACCAGGAAGGGCTTCTATGTCAGTACCTGTAAGAACGAATAGAATGAGTTAAAATGGTTTTATTCACTAAGCCATGTATGAAGAAGGTCAAAAGAAAACAGTAAAGATGTCCTCAAATTTAAATCTAAAATGTTAGAAGGGTCTATTACAATTAAACTATGCAACGGCTTTCCAGCCATTCTTACAATTTAAACTATTTAAATTTAAAATGTCTGTAACAAATAAGAAGTAACCTTTATTGTTTGTCTGGTGCTCTAGTAGATTTTCCTTCCCTCTGTTAAATAAATCTGCGGGGATGCTGCTGGTTAAAAACTGAACTAACCAGTACGTCTTATAGAGTCTGGTCTCATATAAAAGGACTAGATTTCACTGATCTTTGTACGGCTAACTTTAAACAGGATTAACCATGCTTTTTATTTGGGAGTGGGCTCTCAAAGGGAATGTTCCATGAGTATAGAGCGTAATTAAGTGTAATATCTTTTTTCCAACAAAAATCTTTTTCCAGGTGTCTCTAAAGGGCTCCGTAAAACTTCTTTGGGTTCTTTAAAGTTGGTTGGTTGTTCTTTTGACTTTTTTCCCTGTGTTCTTTCACTACAGTAAAGTTTCTCCAATCAGAATCACAAGACCCTTCATAAGTATTTTTTTTTTTTTAAAGAAGTTGTATCTATAGCCATATTCTTTTTTGCAACACTGGGATGAAGGTGTCTCAATTTTAGGAATCTTTGCTGGAATTGTTTGTAACTGTTAACATTATTTTGTTGTTTTTTTAGCTTTCATTAGTAATTTGCACATCAGTTTCTTCATTTGCTAAATATTTTTACCATTCTAGTTCATTACATGTAACTTAATTAGCTTTACCATCTTTTTATGTCTACAAAACTTAGTAAAATAAATTTAATGCCAAAACAATATTATTGATGCTATAGTGATATTACAATCATTATAGCATCAAGATTGAAAAACATTTGCACCATTGCACCATAGCATCTGAAACACGCAGTCTAGACAGTTATGGTCTGTTATCATATGGTATATTTTATACATCTGCAAGGCATTGTTCAGTAAAAACACACAAAAAAAACAGAAAATATCTCTATCTTAAGCCAAAACAATGTAAAGTTACTATTAAATATGCATTAAATTTAGATCAGTCTGCTGCAAATCAAACTCTGTGATAGAGGCTGAAACCCACTGAAAACAGCCTAGGTGAGACAAACATAGATAAATGTAATTGAAAAATGGCAACAACAAAAAAACAAACCCTGGCTGTATGATAAACTTTACTCTTTGTCTCCTTCAATTTTAAATGACTCCCTAACTGATTGTTCACTAATGAAGGACAGAAGAAGAGAAGGAGAATAGATGGAGATGGGAAGAAAGGGAATGCTGGAGGCTAGCCTGAGGCTGCAGGAGAGAGACCGCTCGATTAAAGGAGTTATATTCCCTTTTAAAGTTGACTCTCTTCACTTTTTCTCATCTTTTTCACGATTAATTTTCTTCTTCTTTCATCAGCTGTCACACCTCTCATTCATTGATGATTAGTGTTTATCACCTATCAACTGAATTGTCTGTCCTAAACCTAATGATGTACAAAAGCTAACCAACTTTTTCGTCTAGCTCATTCATGTTTATCGTTGTCTGACCACAAGTCTGACCTTTGGTGAGGCTTTTTGCCAGTTTAGGTTGCAAAGGACACAAACACAAAAGCATTGCAAACTTGTTGATGACGTCCCACTGGATGCAACTTTCTTTTTCTTGCTTCACACTTATTATTATTTCTTTCTTTCTTTTACAAAACATCTAAGATACTGACCCACATGTTCATTTTTTATGAGGAATGATCCTCCAGGAAAGCTTCAAAGCTTCCAAAAGTCCAGAGAAAGTTTGGGTGATGTCTTTAAAAGGTTATTTCTTTTCAAAGCAAATGCTAAAGTGACTCTTTAAAAAAAAAAAGGTCATTGTTGCTAACAGTAGTAACCACTTAAATTCACAGGCTTTCCTTGTTTTATTGCTGGAAACTAAAATGCTCTCGATCTTGGTGTGACAACTGTTCCAGTTCTGTTTGATGGTTTTAAAACAAATCCCTGACTTCTTTTTACTACAGATGTTTTCCAATGATACAGAGGCCAATTTTCTGCTTTTGAAGCAAAACACCATATCATTACAATGAAATTTCATTTACAAAATCTTTGGCTACCCAACCACTGAATAAACCACTTGTCTAATGAAAGCTGGATTATTTATTATATCTATTTTCTACTTCTGTTCTGATGGTTCCGTTTTGAATTTGGTGAAACTAATATGTGCCTAAACCAGAGATTTCATTCAGAGACAGAATCTTAAAACTGTAGAAGAGTGGCAGAAAAGTCAGTATGTGATGCTGCTGATTCTGTCCCTTCATCCAGTTTCATCCACAGAGCGTGTCTCCTTCTGTTATCCTACCTTTCTAAAAATGTTTCTGTGTGTGTGTGTGTATTTTACGACAGGTGTGTGTGTTTTATCCGAGAGGATAAAATATGCTTTTTTGAGGCAGTGTTGGTCCTGAGAGAGGAGCTCTGCTGAAACGCCTGCAGGCTTAAATCCACAGAGTTTTTGCTTTTTTGTTAATTTTCTTCTTTAGCTTTTCTCCTTCATATTCTCGTCTTTTCTTTTGCAACATACACTATATTGTTTACATTTCACGTAAAAAACAGAAATCTCTTTACACCTGTAATTCTTGGTCCTGTCAGTTGTTTTTGTATCTCTTAGCTTTTATTAAATATGAACATCTATATGTACCTATCTACATATCATTTCTTTATTCACATCAGCAAAACTGTTCATCTTCTAATCTGTGCTTGAGAAGAAAGACATTTTGCGCTCATTCCTTTTTCTGTCTGTGAATAAAAAGTTCCTATTTCTCCGCACTCCCTTTCTTTGTTAACAAATCTCTCCTTCCTTTAACTTTCGTTTCGCCGTGAAAACCCCATTTCACCTTCTATAGCTTCTTTTCATGTTTCCCCGTTCTTGCAGTGGAAACTAGGGCAGACTGACTTTGAGATCTGACCCAAGCTAAGACCGGCTTGTCAGCAGGTAATGATAGAGACTTAGCGAGTGACACCTTCTCACAGAGAGGGATCATCCTGTGTCCTACACTTAAAAAGAAGCCTTTTAAAATTTAGATCCCTGTTCAGTGAACAGCCTATCCCTTCAAAATGCACGTTGATTGATTCTCTAACTCCATCACCCCTGCAGCAATGAAAAAGACAAAAATGTTAAAATGCTGTATGTGTTCTTTACCAGCACACTGCCGTAAACTCTATCTATTCATCCAGGTCAGTTTAGAGGAGAAAAAAGAATGCCACAGCAGACTTTTTCTAACATACTAATGGAAGTATTTGTAATACATGATATGTGGAGTTCTGGGATTGTTTTAGTGTAGGATCAAGCAGATCTAACACAATCAGATAAATCTACAATCTCTGTGTGAATTATGCCTTTAATCCATACATTTTTTCTTCAGTTATGCTTAAAAAAAATCTAGATTGTCTTAAAATCGCTGGTAATAAGGTTGGATTGCTACACGCAACAAAAATGTAAGTGGTTAGAAAAATCTCAGGTCTTGAGACATTTATAAATGAGACTATAACTGATCATGACAGAATGATTGAAGGAGCTTTACGCAATCCATCCAAACTTTAGTGAGAGTTATATATATTTTTTTTCAACATTGCTTTTGAAAGGATTTTGAAAATACAAAAATCCCTAAGTCCACTTGCATAATTCATTCTTCTTGGCTTCACACCAACCATCGGTGATAGAGGACCTGATTAAACAGAAGTTTGGCTGACCTAGAAGCATTTTCCTGAACACTGTTTAGTTGCATCTTTAGCATGTTTGCAGAGATGTTAATCACCAGCGGACGGCTGAACAGAACCATCAACCAAATATGACAGATCGAACATGGTTATCAAACAGCTGAGAAATTATTGAACATTTTCAACTTTATTAAAAGTGAAAAATTTTCACAAGATGTGAATTGTTTTCTCATATTTGAACCTTTTCTGGTCTTTTCCTGAACGACCACTTTCGAATCTTTTAACCCCCTAATAAAATTCAGTATGAGCCACTTCCATTGTATTAATAAATCAGAAAGGAATTTGATAGTTTTCAAAGCATCTGGAGTCAAAACAGTCAAGTCCCTTTTGTCTGACGTTTAGATAATTGATGTGAGACGTGCATCATAATTTTGCACCAGAATATTAGGTGTAAATCTGGAAGTAAACAACGGCTGAACAATTGCTTAGTTTAACTTTATTTTTTTCTAACTTCCATAAACACTGTCTATGTTCTTGCATAGATATTTACAGTAAATGCAAAAGGTTGACCATGGTCTATTTTTTTCCATTAACCATGTGCAGTGTGCATTCATCGTCTTTAACCATTTTCAATAGCTAAGTACTCAAACAGAACGGTTGCATTTGGACATAATCTGGTCCTCATACAGATCGTGGGAGATACAAATGTTTTCATTTGTAGAAAACTATCAGAGTTTAGCCAAGAGGAAAACATGAGTGCTGCAAAGTGTCTGACATTTAAAGCTGTGTATAAAGCTAAGAAGAGACAGCAGTACCTTCTTCCTACTCCAACTGCATAGTATTTATTATGTTTTTGTTTTTTTTAGGACAAAATAATAATACAAATAATAATAATAATAAATGCTGTAGCAAAAACACTAACTGTGAATGTTTAAAAGTGATATTTTCACCAGAAACAATATCTGTCATTGTCCAGTTAGGGACATGGTTTTATAAGGTCAGCTGAAAAGATTTAGTTGTTAAGAGGTTTAAAACCGGGTTTTACTCAATCATGCTAATAAAGTCATAAAATCAAACCTTCTCAGAATAAAAGGGTAGCGTTCCCAGTATCACCATGTTCTACTTGCTGGGGTTGGTTAATGCAAAACAGAGGAGACATAGACCTGCTCCTGCAACCCCAGCTTCTCAAAGCCTGATTTTCACAAAGAAATGAATTTTGAAAGAGGCTGAGAAAATGAGAAGCTGAGGTGACTGAAGGTGCTCTATTAGAATATGCTCTTCTAAAACCAAGTCGTTTAAACCGCTAGCAGCAAGCTCGCCTTCCTGACCTACTGCACAGAGGAATCATCTTCCTCTGTACTACACACCTTTTAAAAAAAATGTTTTACACATTGTAATCCACCCCATCTCACGCTGTATGACCCTTCATTGCCACTGTAAAGTTCTACTCTGATTACTCTCAGAAAGAAAAAACAGAAAGTTTCAGGATGTCACATTTATGTTTTACATATATTATATAAGCTTATAAGCTTATATAAGCTCAAACTTAAGGTTCACATTGTTGGATCATAACCAACAGCTAACTTAAGCTTCCAAGTGTAAGAAGAAAAAAAAGCAGAACTAAAATGGTGAATGTAAACATTTACAGTAGGCTGGTGGGAATATGCTGAACGGACATCTGTTGTTGTAAATAATCTTTTCCATCCATCTCTAAATCTTAATAAGTTAAGTGTAGATCAGGAAAGTACAGAGCTATCCAAAAGCTGTAGGTTGTTTTGCTGGGAGAAATCCTTTTTAAGAGGGTAGATTGTGAACCATCTTAACCATAACCCTCCGCTGTGAAGAAAGAGCCCAACCCTGCAATTCAATCTCAAGCTCTAACCTTCTGTTTAACTAACATACCAGAAATCATGATGAAACAATCTGAATAGCTTCTGTAACACTGGTGAAAGTGACAAAAAAACTAAAGTAGCCAATCACAGATGAGTAGATATAACCTGGGACTATGGAATGAGAAACAGCTGAGACTACTAGTTTAATAGCATGCAGAGGACAAGGTGACAAAAATGCATAAAGAACCACAAAGGAAAATAACAACTAAAATTAACATGGACGATAAAGGAAACAGAAAAACTAATGTAAACAAGTCCAAAACTCAAACAATGAAAAAAATGGAGTAACACAAGGCATAAAATACAATGAAAAGTCTAAGGTAATGATCAAAAATCACAAGCACAAATGCAAAATAAAAGTTCAAAGCACCAACAGATTTGAAGGCAGGTGCCCACAACAAATCAATGTCAAGATTCAAGATTTACTTTATTTATATAGCCCCAAACGCAAGAAGCTCTTTCCATTCCAATCTTAAGTACACCGAAAAATTTTTTGTCTTGGAATTTACAGCAATCCCTCATACTGAGCATGCATGTAGCGACAGTGGAGAGGACAAATCCCCTTTAACAGGAAGAAACCTCCAACAGAACCAGGCTCAGAACAAGCAGCCGTCTGCAACGACCAAATGTATTTTTTGTGTCATAATCTTCTTCATTGTGAGCAGTGCCAGATTGAAGTGACTATATTTGGACCTAAATAGTCAGTACATAGCTTCAGTTATTACAGCTAGAGACTGTGTTTAGTCATTGACTTAGACCTAGACCTCTAGAGACACATAAAATAATTATAACGTCTGCTTTTTATCCATGTATTTATCTTCAATCACATTGACTATTGCAAGTAATAGTCAATCACAGGCAGCTGATTAATAACAACTGGAAGATATTTTTTTTCACGTCATGTTTGCATATTTCCATTACTTATCATTTATTGTAAATGGAATACATTGTAATGTTTTTGCTGTTTGTTGTGGTATATTTGCAAATTACTGTCAATTGTCTTGTTGGTAAAATGTGCCGTACAAACAAATGTATTATTCACTCATTAAAATCCTATTAACAGTCTCAATTTTGACAAAACTTTGTCCAGAGTGATGCAAACATTCTTTAACATTAACTTCAATTTTCCTACTTTCATATGAACATGCATATGTGTGGGGGACACCACACCTAAGCATGTTCATGCCTATAAACATTCCATAGTACTGTACATGGTGCAATGTTATACCGTAAAAAAGCCAAGTATGAAAATCAACACCCTTTCAACGCCAAAAGACACAATCACACTAGCTCAGGTTAAAAAATTGAATTTTACAGTTTTAGTCTATATTACTCTTGTTCTCAATAAGCCTCTCTTGTTGTATGACAGTCTTATGAAGAGGATTATAGAGGGTGTCATTCTTCACAGTTTTAATACTTGAGATATTGGCATTCTCTGTCACATTTGACTGTTCTAAGAAACATCTTCTACAGCAGGAAGAAAAAAACAACATTATTATTACTTTTTTTTCTATCTTCATAAATTGTTTATGAGTAAAACAACCACATTTTTTATGATGTGAACCGAGAGCCCAGAGGTGGTCCTGGAACCACAGAGGCAGCAACCTATGGCTCCAGGACCACTCTATTTGCACCTTCAAAGGCGCCTTTAATTACTTTCACTGAAACAATGAAGAAATGAAATAGGTTTTTAAGTTATTGTAGTAAGTATTTATCAAAGCGTTTGTTGGCTTTTTGAAAAGGTCATGCAACATTAACAGCTCTAAATGGTTAATAGACTTTACTTATACAGCACTTTTCTAATCAGACTGGCCACTCAAACAGCTTTACATTGAAGCCACATTTACCACCAGTACATTACTTTTATTTTGGACTCACAGCAAAAAACGTTTCTTTGGAATCGAAAGGTTGATCTCACCAAAACACAAACAATATTTTGATACTAAGCTGAAGAATAAAACAAAAACTCAATTTTCATCTGTACCGGTCATACTCACTGTGAGTAACTATCTTGATTCTGTCAACTCACAAAAAAGCCTTTAGGAAAACCACAGGAAGAAAGGTTTGAAAGCTTGTCTGGACACTCCAACAGTGCATGCAGGTTTTCAAAACACCTTTAGAAGATATTTATTCTTCTTCACACAACCATAGTTCAAAAGACCTGAACTATCCCTTGAAAAAAAGAAGGAATTATTTATCTGTGTCACAATAATCAGGTACAGAGGATAGCATAAAAAAATCTGACAGCAACTGTCAACATTTGAATACGAACAGGCCAGTTGCCCTTGCTCTGTGCTTGTTATTATTTGGTGTTCTGCCTAAACCCCCTGACCGCATCTGAGAAACCATGAAACGTGGCTCTGCTTGGAATGCACCCTCAGCTTTTACTGCCACTGTAAAGATCCGACTGCTGCAACAAACACAGGTCTGAAAATTATCCAGACAGACTTTAAAAGGCACAGAAAACCAAGGCTACACGCGAGTGTCCGTGTCACTTAGTGTATTGTACCTACTGACAGCAGTAATACGATTGTAGAGCTGCAGCTGATAGAAAACGTCTTAAAGACAAAAGAGAGGAGCACAGAGTGTAAGTGGCCTAAAACTTTCAAAACTGAAAACGGAGCTGAAATAATATTCTTCCAAAGGACACTTGCACTGAGTCGGGGGCAAAACATTTACAAGTATTGCTAAATGTAAATATGTTAACACAGACAGTCTTGTCGTCCAATTCTGATTTTTAGCTGATATTTGATTTTTTTTTCTACTAACCAAACCTGGCCGCCATCAGCTTTACAACCCCAATGTAACTCCCATGCACAGAAGAAGAATATAGACGTCGATGAAGTAACAACGGATGCGGCTGTCTGTGGATCAGTTTTAAAGTTGTTAAGCAATAGGAGCTATCAGGAGATCATACCAATGTTGGAAGCTAATAAAAATAAAACAAAATTTCATCAATGCTTGCCTTGGCCACCTTTAACATCCAGATTTACCAAAAGTGGCAAGACTGTGACGCTGCTGAAGATGCTTTAAAACTATTGGATGTGCATCCGATTTATTACCAAATATAGAACTGTCACAATACAGATTTCTATTTGGGTAAAAGGATTTAGACTATCAAGAGTGCCATTAAAAATGTGCTTAACACCCCTTACACCACTTTATGTGTGACAGTGAGGTCAGATAAATATTACTTACAATAGGGAAAAACAAAAAAAAAGAAAACATATGTATTAATATATATATATATATATTTTATGCATAAAAGATGTAAGACATATATGAGATAACATCAGATAAAGACAGGACAGTATGTATTTTTCCTGAAATTAGGCTAAACATGCAGCATTGCCCCTCTAGTCAGAAGTTGTTATCTTTGGACCAGAACCCCTAAAAAAGAAATTGCTTAGTCAGCCACTTGACCTGGATAGAATCAGGTTGGCGTCTGGTGACAATGTAAAGAACCTTGGTGTCATTTTTGATCAGGAAATGTCTTTCAAGTCTCATATAAAACAGGTTTGTAAGATTTCCTTCTTTCATTTTAGGAATATAGCAAAAATTAGAAATATTCTGTCTAGGATAGATGCTGAAAAGCTAGTCCATGCATTTGTTACTTCAAGGCTGGACTATTGTAACTCTTTATTAGCAGGAAGCTCACAAAATGCAATTAAAAGTCTACAGTTGGTTCAAAATGCTGCAGCAAGAGTTCTGATGAAGCTTAAAAAGAGAGATCATATCTCCCCAATTTTAGCTTCCCTTCATTGGCTCCCTGTCAAACTTAGAATAGATTTTAAGATTCTTCTTTTGACATATAAAGCCCTCACTAATAAAGCTCCATCGTATATTAGAGATCTGATTACTCCTTATGTCCCTAACAGAGCACTTC
>JAVLVB010000197.1:832052-863896 GCA_032876305.1 Orestias chungarensis
AATCTACTTAGTTACCGTTATTTCAACCTTGTTAACCTTTTGTTTTCTCTTAGTGTTCTTCTCTCCATAGTAACCACACCTGGGCTGGCGTTCTGTTAGCTGAGACAGCTTCTTGGATGAGAACATGGGCTGAGATGCTTCCAGTGACGTTCTACAACTGCTGCTATAAACTCTTTTATTTCAGTATCCTGTGCTTCTAGTTTAGTTTTCTGTCTTTTCAAACCCCCAGTCGGTCGTGGCAGATGGCTGCTTGTACTGAGCCTTGTTCTGCTGGAGGTTTCTTCCTGTTAAAGGGGAGTTTTTCCTCTCCACTGTCGCTACACGCATGCTCAGTATGAGGGATTGCTGTAAAGTCAACGACAACACAAGCCATTGTTTCTGCCTGCTGATTCCAGAGGAGTGAATGCTGCAAGTCAATGACTCCATGAATCTGCTGGGGTTCCTTAGATTGGAAACTTTTTCAAATTGATTTGTTAGTATGTATCTTTGATTTTAATTGATTTTTTGTGAAGTGCCTTGACACGACACCTGTTGTAAATTGGCGATATATAAATAAACTGATTCTTGATTCTTGATTCTAGTCTATTTCTTAGTCTTCTTATGGCTGGAAAACAACCATATGTTTGGTTTGTCTTTGGCTCCTGAGCTTTACTTCTATGTGGGGTGTAAGACTGCTTGGCCACATGTTGCTCACCTATTCAACGTCAGCAACACAGTTTACTTTGGTTTCATTAGCTGACTCAGTTGCCATGGAAATGCTAAAATGTATGTATTAAGAAATCAATAAACACATTTACAGGTAAAGCCATGGTAGAAGCTGATGTTTGTTTGGTTGAGTTAGAAAAGAAGTGGTGAAGGTACTCACAGTCCAGATGACTCTGTCTGATACCCTCTACATCTTCTGCATGAATGAACTGGTAGCACCTCTTCCCTACAATGTCCACAGGGGTCAGGTCCATGTAATCATTAATTCTGAAACAAAGGAAAGGTGTTGCAAAATGAAAGGAGGAGGATGACCTATTATAATTACATTCCAGCATATTATTTTATGCATAAAGAATATTAAAAATTACATTTTAATAATATAAAGTTCATCATTGCTTTTCTCTTGGCCTGTATAGTTATTGGTGATTTGTCCTGTATAAACTGAACACCTAGCAAAGATCCAGCAGAACTCTACCAACCTGATAACCAAGGTAGGATGTAGTGATCATGCAACCGTTAACAGAACTGGTTGGGCAAATAAACCAACAAACAAAAAAAAACAAAAAACTTTTACTTTCTTTTAACTGGATCGAAATAAACAGTCTCCCCATTTTAAATAGTGACTCTTGTAGATTTCTAGAGTTACACTTAGTCACAAAAATCTAAAATGCTTTTTGAAATATTGTAAAGCTCAAGGATTCAAGGATTCTTTATTGTCATTCAACATACATGATGGTACATGAAGTGGAACGAAATTATGTACTCACGGTACTATTCCACCCAAGAGCTAATATTAAAATAGATAAAATAAGTAAAAGAATTAAATTAAATTAAAATAAATAAAATCGAAGTAAAGTAAGTAAAATAAATAAAATAGGAATATACGGTATTACGGTATTAAAGTATTAAAGTGCTGGTATTGTAGTCCGTGCAGTGGTTCGTTCAGGATGAGTTCAAGAGTCTAACAGCTTCAGGAATGAAGCACCAAAACCTGTTTTGGTACAGCATCAAAAGTTTTAATATGAATGAAAATACCACAGGACAGACCCAACAATTTCCCATTTTAGTCAAATTGAGGACGGTTGCGGGCGACTAATGTCTATACCCCAGGTAACAGCCCATTTTGTTCTTCTGAGAAATAGCATCCTTTCATTTTTCCATTCTCATAGAAACTTATCCTCAAAATTGAGCTGTAATGAAACTGACGCTAGTCTCTTTAACACAGCAGCGATTTCTGTCGCTCCACAGTGAATATCATCATCTGCTGCATTGTATCCACAAAAAGCAATCTGTCCACCATCATTTTTCCTGCTCTTTTTATTATAAAACATGAAGAAGCCATTTTTTTTATTTTTTTTTATTTGATCTGATATGAATCTTTGCAGTCAAGGCGTTAGCTCCTGCACAGGATCCTGATGCCTATCTGCTTTATCTGGACAGAGGAACAGCGATAGAACCATCAGAAACATATTTCGTGGTTAAACCAGGGAGGATTAGGTCATATTCCTCATGAATACGGAGCTCCAACAAGGGAGACATCTTCCTTATTCTTGAAAATAGGCATAAAATAGGGATGCCCAAATAGTCAAATAAGTTTTAGGATGCTTGCACTTTAAAAACAGTTTGTGTAGCTGCATCATTACAACTTAAGGTAGTTAGCAAGCATGAAAGCTAGACAGCATCTATCAAAGGAAAACCTAAAAATATTAATTTTGTACATTATTATTCTGTTTTTATTTGTTTAGCTTTGTGTTAATATATAAGCTTTGATTGGCCTTTCACTCTACTCCTTGCACACATGTATTTACCTACTGTGGAACAATAAATACTATTTAAATTTTATTTTGTTATTTCCTAAACATTACCAAATTAGACAAGACACTTTGATTTTGTTAATTAGTTTCCCTCTTATATGTTTGCATTGAAACCCACTTGCTATAGCAAAGAGAAAATTGAGAGTCTTGCATATCTTTTACAACTGGTAGTACAAATTATTCAATTTTTTACTGGTTATGATTGTTTTATGTTACACATATTCCAACAGGGAAAGTTTTAAAGGGAGAGAGAGAGAGAGAGAGAGAGAGAGAGAGAGAGAGAGAAATTAAATGATACACAAAGAGCGCAATTTACTGAAGTACCACAAGAGGAGAATCTAACACTTTACTGGTTCCGTTGTTGATAAACATCATTTTGGAAATATGGACATTAACATGTCTTTTTTCAGGTCAATATTGAAAAACAAATTAAACTAAGGTAATTTCCTCCCTACCTGTTTTCACAGTAGACAATCTTGAGGTCCATGTTGACTCTGGTGACAAACATTTGGCAGTCAATGCGAACCTCATTAATAGTGGGCGGGGGAAGGGAGTGAGCTACCACCACCATTCCCATTATCTGATTAGGCACCGAGCGGCTGTGTGTCAGAGCCATCCTGATCCGCAGACGCCCTGTGATGTGGATCACCTTACAAGGAAAACACAACAAGACAAAGTCAGAGAGCATGGCGGCTTTGAACGTGGACATGGATAACTTAAACATGTATTACTCTGAGTGAAAACTGTTTAAAACATAAAAAGCTATTTAACCCAATAATGAAATAAAAAGCTTTTTCGGTGAAGTGCTTCAAGACGACATGTGTTGAAAATTGGCGCTATATAAATAAACTGGAATGAAAAATGGGCAGACAAGCACCCTTGTGTTTACATTAACCAGTAACACAGAGACATTCAGTGAGCACAGCTTAAAAAACAAAGACTGGTTGAGTCTTTCGGAGAACACATCTACGCTGCAGCAAAACCGGAACCGATTTCTTCCTTGATGTTGACAAAAAACAGGAACATGTTTCAGCTTTAATATACTGTCTACTAGATTTCTTTGTATTCAAATGCGAAAAGGGATTAAGTTAAATGTATTTGTTCAAAGCTTCAGAATGAAAACACTTTACATGTTCCAATCTGAGTATGAATGTTACACAGGAAGACAAATGGTGGCACACAAACCTTCACAACCACTTGTTGTTCATATGTAATCATTGGTTCTGTGTAAATACCTGGCTACTGCTAATGTGACAGTGATTTTTCAAGGTTCACAAAATACTACTTGCAGGAACTGTTTCTGAGATTGCATTTGTTTTCAGACAGCAACTGCTTTGGCTTTAGCACATCTAAGACTAGTGGTTAACCTTAACCTGCAAGACCAATAAGATTGGACAATCACAGATTTACGGAGGATTCTATCAAAAAATGCAGCTTTGGGAGAGTAAAAACTAATTCCATAAACCAGTGACAAAAAACCATTCCCACAATAGTTTCCACTGATTAATTACAAAAAAAATATTTAAATTAAATCATCAAGATAATAAGGATCAAATAGTGTTTAGTTTGTTTTGTAGAACTCCTCTTGAGAGTTTGGAATTGTTTTTTTACATAACGTTGTTGGATTTCAATATTGTTTTTCATTTAAAAATGAATAAATTTATATCTTAACAGACTTGATCTATATTCTATTTTACTTTTTTTTTTACTGTTTTATCTCTACATAAATGTACAAGCAATGAAGAATGTTGAAGATAAACACATATCAGCGATGTAAATTGCTGATACACTTTCAAATAACATTATGAAAAAAAATAGCAGGTGTCATTTCTAAGCATTTATGTTTATTGGCTGCTAATGCATACCTTCAGTTTTGTCCGTGATCAGTTCAGACAGGATCTAATTAAGTTAAAAATAGTATGTTTAACTATGTGGAGGTCGGATCAAGCCTGACCTTTCACCTAAAGCAATGCTTAAGTTTTCATAGCTATTTGCTATTTAAATACACAGAATACAATAAACTTAAACTGCCTTTGCATTTCAGATTAAGTTTTCCTCCAACTTTATATTATAAAAAACAATGTTTTAAATATCTTTAGGAAGTTTAATGTCCACCTTGGGAAGAAATGTGGTTCTTTGATTATGGAAAATCTGTGGTTTTAGCTGATAATCTTACTTTATATCCTGAGGACTTGATGTGCACACCTCTCTTTGTGAGAGTAGACTTCATTCGGATGAAGAAAGATCGTTCCAGCAAGTTGTCAGGCGACAGAAGACTGGGACTGCTGGACTCCACTGCGAACACAAACACACCCAAATTTAAATTAAGTAAAAAACAGAACTTAATAAGAGCCCCAGTGGATTTAGGTTTAATCTTTCCTCAACTTTGACCAACAAGTTTCTTTTGTATTGAAGTCAGAGGTAATTTTTGACATTGGCAAACATAACATCCCTCTGGCTCACAATTAATCTGGCCCAACTATACAGTTAAAAACCTAAAATAGTTTATATAATTAGCAACATTCAATAGCATATAAAATATGTAGTAATGACTTTGTTATCAATAATTGTTAGTGTTTTTTGTTCATGAACTTGTATAATACTTGTTTGCATATAATTTCAATAAATTCCAGCGGTTGTAGTTGTAAGTTACCTAACATGCATGTCAAAACTATCACTGCAGGGAAATATAGAATGGGGACAACCAGAGTGCCAGCATTAATCTGATATGGAATCTGTGTTGGAGACCAAAGAGAATGAACATGTTTTGGAATGAAATGAGTGCATTTTTCTTGGACCAAAGCAAAAATAATGTCATTATCCACAAAGCAATTAGTCCTTTTATGGTTTGTCACAATCTCAGCAAACGTTGATGTCAACGAATACCCAAGTGTTTGTTTAAAGGAAACTACTCTAAATACGAAGTAACTCCACTTTTACACAATTTTTCTTTGCATCTTTTTAACACATCTTTTAACTCCATTTTCCATTCATATATTACTCACCTTTTTTAAGAGCACAGTAAACTATCTTGATCTCTAGAGTTTTGTAATCCTGCACACCTAAAGTAACGATTTGTCATGGGCTATTTTAATCATTTTCAATTGGACTATATAGATATAAATTATATTTCCAGATGTATTCTCCGCCAGACTACAATTTTCAGTTTAATTGGTTGGTTGGATAACTTGATTTTCTCAGTATTGTTTAATGTAATATTCATATACCCAAATATCATTTTTGATGTGTTATCAAGCTTGTTTTACATTACTGAAGTTATACCTTTTTGAATTAATATTCGTCTCTTTTTTGGTGAAATATGTGTCCTATAGACATTTATTGTGTGATTTGGTGACTATAAAAGACAAGAGGTATAAGTTTAGGTTCTTGTGTGTCACTGAACTCCCATACTTGACTAATAGTGGATTGAGTTAGATGTGTTTTTAAACTTTTGTTTTTAACAACTCAGGACTTAAACCACAGTAACCTTGTGGCCTTGTCCGGAATAAATGTAAATTGCATAGATAGAGGAGGTGCATTGGATCCACATAAGATGCAGTCCGATACTTTCGTTCAATCTAATTGCAGTTTAGGTCAATATATCGTTTAACTTATTTCATTAAAGCGAAAACGTTAAATAGATATATTGGTTTCAAAGATGAATATTGCAAAATGTTTAATTTTCGAGTTAGCATCTAGGAAAATTGGTATTACATTCTTACAAAAACAAAAAAAAGAGAGAAAAGAGACATAATGTGATATGGTTTTCCTTCTGCTAGTGAACTAATGACATTTATCATAGGTTGAATTCTTCATCTAGACCAGTAGATGTCAGGGATTGTTGCTGTTGTTCAGATATTAGTCTAAGGGAATTTGATGATGAAATCTATATACTATTATGATCATCATAGTGCTATAACTCATTATTAAAAACTTGCATCAAGTGTATCTCCTACCGTACCTGTTCAACACACAAAACAGACAGTTGGATGGATTAGTATGCATTGCATAAGTTACGATTAGTTTTAAGGTATGACTAGTTTTTGAGCAGTGAATTTATTTGTCAAACAGAAAGTACCTTTTCTACAACATACGCAGCATTAGAAGATTTTCAGATTTCATCAGTGATCATACGAATCATGATTAGACTTTACATTGGTTCAATCTATTGCTACTTAAATGAGAAACAGTAACATAATAAAAAACAAACAGACCCTGGAACCAGCACATATTTATGTCTTAACTATCAAAAAACAATCTCTATAGGTAGAGATGTCAAATCAGATCAGCAAGATCAGAGTCGTGCAGAATCTTTGAGCCTGTCGTCTGTCCTCAA
Organism: Orestias chungarensis; assembly: GCA_032876305.1. Classification (NCBI taxonomy): domain Eukaryota; kingdom Metazoa; phylum Chordata; class Actinopteri; order Cyprinodontiformes; family Cyprinodontidae; genus Orestias; species Orestias chungarensis. The sequence continues at coordinate 838,908 of JAVLVB010000197.1, forward strand.
CAGTAAGTAGATATTCCACTGTATAAAAAGATGAAGAACATTTTTTACATGCAAGCAAGCACACATACGCGCAGTCAGGTCTCTGGTGGATGCAGTGGTTGATCACTGCTGATACATGTTGACAACGTCTAATCTGAAAAATTGAAAGAAATGAATTAATATGCAAATTCATCCTTTATAATATAAATGTCCTTGAAACAGAGAGGGGGTGGTGATAGAGAGAGAAAGGCAGTGAAGAAAGAAGTGGGTGGAGGGAAAGGGGCAGAGACAACAAAGGAAAGGAACCGAGAGAGGACAGGAACATTTTAAATGTAGAAAAACAAAGGAGGACTGATAGATTATGACAAAAAACAAGGTCACAAAAACGTTAAGGACGTAAAAAAGTGAAGTGAAACTGTGACAAAAAAAAAATGAAACAACACAGAAGGGCCGAGAAATGACTGGCGCTAAATAAAAAAGCCAAGTAAGATCCTAAGAAAGAGAGCTACAATAAAGAATTTTTTTAGAGCAGGGACAACTCTCTGCCAGGATCAGGGTCTCCTGTGATCCTTCTCATCTAAATACCAGCAGACAGTTAGCGGTCAGTCCTTCAGGAATGTAAGGAACCATCTTTATCTGACACTGTCATATCCAGCCTAGAATTGTAATGCCCATAGATAAAAAATATGAGCAACTCAACCTGGAGTTGCTAATATTAGTATGTAAATGTCAGGAAGATATCATAGCAATGGTATTATTACGCCTTATCTTTATCACATACTACCACTTGAAGTCTTTGTGACGGCAGTTTTTAAGATTCCCTCCCCTCAGCATACACCATGATTTACAAGGAGACTGAATTTTTTTAAAGTTAGGAAATGACAGAACCTGATAGTTTACAAAATTAGCTTTAATTCTCATGATTTGGATGTTTGTAGCAAGACAGAAAATAATGTGATGGGAGTTCATAAAGAAAAGAGAGTAACCACAATCTTATAACGTTTATAACTATGGGTTCACTGGTAAAAACTAAATTTGCCAAAACATTGCGCCGTCACACACCTCCTTTCATTCACACTCACACCTCTTACGTTTTTGTGAACCACCTCCACATTACTTAGGTAAAGACTGAAATTTGACATGAGGACGAGGGATGGATGGAAGCTGAGAGGAGAAAAAAAATTCAAGATACACATAAAAAGATAGAGGACGAGGAGAACATGAAACATGAGGAATTAGAAAACACAAGAAGACGGAGCTGCAGGAAGGAAGACAGATCATGTGGGGATTCAGAGGGGTTTTCTCATTCTGCTTGCTTGGCTTGTGTTACCGTGGGGACAATGCTCCTACAAGACAAAGATTAGTGCTACAAAGGCAGCAGGTGGCTGCCGGCTCCACCACTGCCCGACTCTGGGACTTAATTATCTGTGGCACTGAAACTTTCCCTCGTTTGAAGGACAAATGATTAATTAAAAAGAACAACTCACCTACGCCTCTCATCTGTGGACAATACCCAGTGCAGAGGGTTTTGTTTTTGCATATGTGAGTGTGATCGCAGCAACGTCTCAGTGGAACTGCGTATCATTGTCAGACAGTCTAATAATACTGCTTGGTTCAGGGAGCCTATTGAGTCAGACTGATAACTAGCTAATGAGCTAACGTGATGGAGGAGCAGCAGTGCGATTCAAAAGCCACCAATAGCTAGGTCACCACAACCTCCTACGACTGCTGCCATCACCACTGCAGTGCAACACAGCTCCTGCACTAAGGCAGAGAGGGGAAAAATATAATTGGGTTGACAAGAGGACTATAATACAGCAGATAAGGCAGACACATGTAGAACATAATGAGTCATTTAGTAAATTTCAGTAGCCCAAAGCACATGGAAGAAGACAGAATAAACTAAGAATTCTCAAGGGCATAAACATAAACCCTATGAGTTGCATTACATACCTTTATCCTTCTATTCTCACACTTTCCTGTTTTTATGTAACCATTTCCCTTTAAGAAAAACTTCTGGGCTTTAATAGTGCTAACTAATCATCAATATATAATCATCAATCCTCAAAATATTTTAAATATACAACTGCAGTGAGTTATGGAGCGGATTCTCCGATAGTTGTATCAACACAAATACACAAAGAAATGTTACTGAACTTCCTTTTTTCCTTCCTGAATATCAGCTTAGGCAGCCAATCAGCCCTGAAAATAAATGGCCCTCTTTAAAATTACAATAGTCTTGTGGATACAAGACTGCAGATAAGTCAGTAAACCACTGTGTTGTTCATCTCTTGTTGAGTGATTGTGTCATAATGAGACTTTTCTAGCACCTTCACAGGTAGTCCACGAGGGGACGCCAGAGCAGCATCCGGCTGGAGCTGCTCCTCACCTGAGCTCCTCTCCAGGTGATCTGCATTTGGGCTGATTGGGCTGAGCTGTTTATAAGGAGCAGGGATCCAGCTTCTCCTCGCCTGAGTGTTTTTTACTTCTGGTAACGTTACCTGTTCCCAACGCCAGTTTCTAGTGTTTAGTGTTTCTTGTTATTAGATGTTTTTCTTTGTTACTTTGTTTCACCCGTGCCACCAGTAATTCCCTTCTATGCTCATTTCTTCAGGTTCACCTCGCTTGTGCTCACTTCAGCTCCGTTATAGATCTCCTGGATATCATACCACTCTGGTTCCTGCTCTCTATGCTCGGTTCGATCTGCCCGCTCCAGCCATTCAGCATCTGCCGCACGCCCCTCTGGATAACAACCACTTTGACTCAGCTGGAAAGTCTCTCCAATCACCCCTCCCTGGTGTCAACGTCAATCAACAGTAAGCTCCTTCTCTATAATCATCTCTGCACTGGTTCAACTACTCCCCTTCTCCGTCTCACCTCCAGAAGTCTCCGGTTCCCTACGTCGCTCTGTGTTCTGGAGCTCCCCTCCGTTCCCTGCCGTGACCATTGCTTCCTCACTCAAGACACGTCCACATTATCTCAATAAACCTTATTATTGTACTCCTGAGAGTCCTCTGTTTATGTGGGTCAGATACCTGAAAACTATGAAAGACTGTTGAGTATTCTACAATTTCTTTTAAAAACACACAGTATTTCTGCGAAAACCAGCATTTCTTTATCTCCTACAGGGGTTGGAGAATAAAATTGGACCAGCCTGGTGGCCAATCTTCATTAATTGCACATAACACCAGTAAGATCAGAGTGTAAAGGTCCAATTAGCAGGATAAGAGCACAGTTTTATTAAACCTATTGAAATGCACACAAGATCAAGGGTGACATATCAGAGTTCAAAACATGACAAATTGTTGGTGCACATCTTGCTGGAGCATCTGTGACCAAGACAGCAAGACTTTGTGATGTATCTAGAGCCACGTTATCCAGGATAATATCAGCATACCACTAAAAAAAAAATGAACCACATCCAACAGGATTAACTGTGGACGTAAGAGGAAACTGTCTGAAAGGGATGTTGGAGTGCTAACCCGGATTTTATCCCAAAAACATAAAACCATGGCTGCCTAAATCACGGAAAATGATATATGCACCCCAACTCTCCTGTTTCCAGCATAACTGTATGTCAGGAGCTCCACAGGGTTAAATATACACGGCCTGGCTGATGTAGCCAAACATTTGGTCACTCCTGCCAATGACACACTTCATTTTCGCTTGGTGCAAGGAGTGCAAATCGTGGACAATGTGAAACATGTGTTCTGAGTCCACCTTTACTGTTTCACCCACATCCGTGAGAGAAGCGCCAAAGAAGCGTACAAGCCAGACGGTTGCATGCCCAGAGTGAAGCATGGGGGTGGATCAGTGATGGTGTGGGCTGCTATATCATGGCATTCCCTTGTGCTAGATGGGCGCATCACTGCTAAGGACTACCAAACCATTCTGGAGGACAATGTGCATCCGAACATTTTATCCTGAAGGCAGTGCCATGTATTAGGATGACAATGCACCAACACACACAGCAAGACTGGTGAGAGATTGGTTTGATGAACATGAAAGTGAAGTTGAACATCTCCCATGGCTGCACAGTCACCAGATCTACATATTATTGAGACAATTTGGGGAGTTTTGGAGGAGAGTCAGGAAACGTTGTCCTCCACCAGCATCACGTCTGGACCTGGACACGATCCTGCAAGAAGAACGGCTGAAAATTCCTCTGACCACTGTGCAGGACTTGTTTGTCATTACAAAGATGAACTGATGCTGTATTGGCCACAAAAGGAGGCCCTACACCATACTAATACATTACTGTGGCCTAAAACATGGTGGTTCAGTTTCCCTGTCCAACCCCTGTATTTTTACTGCATGGTATTTGACAAAATCTTTTTTTTCTCTTGATGTTCTTTACTTAATCAAATTTCAACATTTTGACTTAGTTTTGGCGTTAGAGAGGAAGTACTGAAGCTTTGTCACTTTCAAATATACCTTAGGAGTGTACAGTAAAAAATTGTCAAAAGGACCAAAATATGAGGCAGAGAGAGATCCTCACGAGTACACACACACACACACAAATAAATAAATAGAAATCCCTCAGCATGCATATAAAGCCATGCTTGAGTCATTCTCGTCCCACAAAGCCTGGATTGTGAGTGAAAGTTTGTTTATGTAAACACTCTGTAACTGTCACATTGCTGCCTCTCTCTCCCTATCGCCTTCACGGCTGTAATTGAATTGCTACTGTCAGGGGGATGGGGGGGGGGGTTGCCAGGGTGAGACCTGCCTTATGAATAGAATGTGTTTTCTATCAGGAGGAATTTTGACAAATTGAGTCAGGGAGACGAAAGAGGAGAAGGCAGAGAGAGGGGTGTGGAACGTAAAAGAACTTTAAAACATCAGAGATGAAAACAATCAGTGAGGAAAAAGTAAAAGACAAAAGAAGAGATAGTCAGAAATATAAACTGAAATTGTTCAGATTCAGACCTATATTTCTCATGGAACTGCTGCATTTCTCACCTTGTAAATCACATTTTATCAAGAAAGACTTTGTGGAACTGAATTCTTACAACAGAGAAGGATTAAAGAGCATATTTTCCAAAAGAAGAACCAAAAATGTAATGTCCATCCTTTAATGGCTGTAAAATTAAATATAGAAGTTTTATATTTTAATTATATAGTGCCTTCCTTTTCTTTGGTTTTAATGAAGTATTTTATTTGCACTTTTGCACACACTCTTTTGAATTTTGTTTGCATCTCTTTTCCTTGTTTCCATTCTTCTTATATTTTGCTTTTCAGTAATGCTTTACATTTGGCTTTGGCACCTTTCCAGTCTTTTCTTTGTCCATTCCGTTCTGGTTTAGTCCTTTTACTAAGCGTAGTCTTTTGAAATTGTACTGAGCTTTGCTAGTTAGATTTACAGGTTAAGTTTTGGTTAAGGTTAGTGTTAGTGAGTAGTAACTAAAATGAAATTGAGTCAATACAAAGTCCTCAGTTGGATGGCAGTACAAAGATGTGCGTGTGTGTGTGTGTGTGGACGTGTGTGTAAAGGTAGATTTCTTTAAAGCCTTTTCCCACATTGTAAAATCATGGGAACTAAATGTAAAGAAGCTACAAGCCGTCTTCCTCAACCCACATCCTCTTCACCTTTGTCTTTCTTCCTGTCTTTATTCTCCATTAATCTCTAGATGCTCTTCTTTCCTTATACTCACTCCTGCTTTGCTGAACTGATGAAAAAAAGACTTACATTGACAGTCTTATCAAGACAATGAGCTGAAATCAAACAGAGCTCTAATAGTCTGGAGACATCATGATCCTGTCTTTGTCTAACTTTTCTTTCTTTTCATCCAACATCTCTTTGTGGTTGAACTGCCTCCCCTTCCTCTGTGATGGGACTTCAGAATTTCTCTTTAGTTTATTGAACAGCAGGGACAACTGGAGCACTGTTCTTTAATGGGGCAGCTTGTAGAAACACATTTCACTTCACATGTATCCCCTTTTTACATTTATATACAGTTTTGGGACATAGCCTTAAGGGCAAAAGGTCCAGGAGGCAACCCTTGGGTTTTCCACATTAGGAGCATCCTCTAGTTCGTTTCGGTGATCCCAGAACAGATAGGACACATAGTCCTGTAAGTTAGTTTGGGTCTAATTCTTTGCATTTTGATCCAGATCTCATGTTCATAGATAAATCTCAGAATGTTGATGGAACAGTGAATCAAATGTTTTGATATTTGGCTCGAGTCTTTCTTTACCACTGTCAAAAATAGAAATTATGAAATGAGGTTTCCATTTCACAAGCAGAATATGTGAAACCATTATGATACTTATCAGCTTTTTGATAATCCAATTTATTAATTTGTAAACATAACGATTTTAGTACATGTTGGTCTAGTTAGGTGTTTTATAATATTCTTTTAAGAATTACTATACTGAATACAGTTAATAAAAGTAACTGCATGACTTGTGTTTAGGAAATATTAGTTTGGATCTTTCAACAACTTAGTGCCAAAATAATCCTAAAGTTTAAACTACAGGAAGTTCTGAACCATGCGTAATATCCTATGTTTTATATATTATAGCTTCACTTTAAAAATGTATAACTATTGCTAAATGATTGCAAAAATAAGATTTTACTAATTTTGTGGGAATCTCCTAATAACCACTCAGACATCTGTCTGAGTGGTTATTAGTAGCATTAGGAGCTGAACAATTATTGACTGACATTTTTCTCAAAATGACTCAAATCTTACATGCCAACTTTGCTAACTAATAATGATAATAATTTTAATACCTTCTTTTATTACTAATTACGGTTTTTTTCTGCTTCTTTGTTTTGATTTTATTGTTCTGTTACATACATATTTATAAGTACATTTAAATGTAGTACATTGTGACTTTATATGGGTGGTTTATTACTTACTGAACTTACAACACTCTTTTTCTGTGTTTGTTTTTCATATATACATTTTCTGTTCTCTTCTCTGTTGTTGTTGAGAACTTCAGTCAGTATTTCATCTTTTTCATTTCTTTTCATCTAATTCCTGTGTTCCTGTAAGCTGTGCATAGATAAAGGCTACAGAACATGTGAAGCAGGAAGAAGAAACGTGGTAAAATAGCATGTGGAGGATAAAAAAAGAACAGAGGAATTTGAGGATAGCGGAGTGGGGAGTGCACTTGGCTACAGAATATAGAAAGACAGATGGATGAACTGAACAGCTTAGCATCCATAATCAGAGGAAGGCGTAAGGAGGAATAGAGGTGGCACCCGTGTTCATTGAGCTGCTAACTGGTTTTACAAACTCGTCTGTGAGGAGCTGCAGCAGGTTCTGATGAGCACAAACTATGACTTATTGTTGATCAGATGGAACAGATGCACACATATTGTGACATGATAACTAGCTCTACTGAGGATTAGTGAAGGTCAGCTTCCAGCGGTAAAAGGGACCCAAAACAAAATTTCTGCAGGACCTGCAGGATTGGGTTCTTTCACGATCTGATGATGTCTAAATAGCATGTTAGAAAAATGCTTCTCGTTTTCTTTACAGCAGAAAATCTCTAAAGAAAATATTTGGCATCACTTTGCTGAAAGTGATTAGATATTTTTGCTAGTTCTGAAAGCATAATTAGTTCTGATTTAAATGTTATATTATGTATTTTGCAAATTTGTGCATTTGTTTAGTGTTTACAATGAATGATCAATTGTTTTTACACAAAATATAAATTGTTACATAAAAACATAAATAATTTACATAATAATGTTGAGGCTTGCAGGTCTTAGGCAGTAACAGAAGGTGCAGCTCCAGAAAGCAGAGAATACTACAACTACTACTACTATTACTAACACTACTACTACTAATGACAACAACAACAACAATAATAATAATAAAACATTTTGTTTGAGTCAGGGTATTTAAAGAGCTCAAGTACCTGATGAAGCAGATTTTTTTTTCTTTTCTGAAGATGATGGTGAGAAGAAGGATTGTTTATAAAACAAAATTATGCATACGCTTGGTTATTTGACTTGTCAGCAACAAAGTTATCTTAAATCAGAGGCTTCTTCAAACTTGCTCACATGTATCCTTCCTGCAATCAGTTTCTACACTCTTTGAAGAAGCTTAGACAATGGGAGATACAATACCATTGCATTTCCTTTTGGGATTAATGAATCAGAATTTAATTTGAGTTTTTTACAGTTTTTCACTTTTATCATCTTCATATCGATCTCGGTTATACTGTATTGATTCTGTATTGTTTACTGCTCATTTTACATACAATGAGTTGTCAACAAACTCACATGCAGCAGTCCAGCTTTTGAACAAATGAAACATTTCAGTCTTGGACCTTGAAGAGTTCCAATGATATCACTGCTGTGACAGACAGATAGCCATGAGTAGAGCTTTATTTTCCATAAAGTGCTGCCCTGTCCTGTACTGTCATTATGTGATTAAGAAGCCTAATTCAAAAACCCTAATAATATTGGCTGTTGATTGGCCTTTGTGTACTCCAAATTGCAGTTAGAGTGGTGGACTCTTTAGCAGAACCTAACCAAATGAATAACTTTGTTTCAGCATTATTCCTCCTCTTCCTTCTCAGAACATTTGTTTGGCTGGAGTGGTTTCATTGCTTCTGGTAAAAAAAAAACTCATGATACTAAATGAATTACTTCCATCACTTTCATAAATATGACTAATTTTATAAGTACGTTTGCAGTTGAGAGGAGTTGTTATATAAACATGATTAAAAAGGTCTAAAAAACAGATCAAATAAATGCATGATTCTATTGTTTAAAGAGATTTTTTCCTCACTGTCACACAAGCCCATAGTCTTACTCTGTGGACCATAGACCTTTCAGTCTGATCAGTACTTGTTAATGGTTTATTAGAAATGTTTTGTGACTTTGAAACCATTTTAACTTAACTCCGAGTATAACCTCTATGAAATAATAAAAAAATATTGTTTTACAACACTACAACACCGATATTTTAAATGGAAGTAGACAAAATTTTCAAAGACATGCTTTATCAAACAGTCTTTTAAGCAAAGTACTGGTATATCATATCATATTTCTGCAACGACACTGGACATGTGCATATTGTTTATTTTGCAGGTAGATAATTGTTGGAGCATAATAGCATCTCAAAAATGTTTTTGTACTGCTGGAAACAATGAGTTGATGACTAAGGATTGCAGGACAGATCTAACTGCAGAGGAATCCTTGATCCAAAAATAATTTCTCGAGGCAGTTAATAAAATAAAAAAATAAAAAAAAGAACATTTCCCTATGTAGAAGATACTTAAATGTCATTAGGCAAAAAACATGTAATGGTTCTTGTGGTATCTATGGTTTCTAAAGGTTTTAACCATTTTCATGTTATTTCTTGAAGGTTTTGTAGTGTATAATGTAAAAAAGAAGGCAAGAGAAAGAAATGCAGGTATTGTTTATCTTTTATCTGAATTTTCTCAGAAAAAATACAGCTCATGTGATAATTACACTGCCAATTGAAACTTTAAGTGTTGGCTTTATTTTGAAACCGAGATTATTAAAAAAGAGGTTGAAATTGCTCAGAAAAACTAAATCAAATTAAATTCTACCAGACTACTGAGGAGTAAGAGGGTGGTATGTAACAGTGCATCTGTTTATTGTCAACCATTGGACCATTCACATGTTGTGCAGTACAAGAATTGAGCATGTGTAACATAATGCAGATTGTTAAATAGCAAATTTAGCAAATAATAACCAGAGATTATGAATCAAATATTTGTCTAACATATATGTGTCAAATGGATGATTCATGAGATGCTCCTTGATGATGTTTGAACAAGGTCATTCATTTGATCAGCTGTGTTGGAGTAGTGATACATGTAAACATTTCAGGACACTGATCCATTAAAGCCTTGAAACTGTTGCTCCTGGACAAGATCAGCAAACCCAGGAACTAAGAACTCCAGACTATCATTAACATTTTGGCAGTATCAGGATTTGGGAATATTAATGATTCTCAGCCAGCTGTAGAGCTGGGCATGAGTGAAATGTGGTATATGACCAACTCAAAGTCAAACCAGACATAACTCATTCAACAACAATAATAATTCAGAACAAACCCTGTTGCTAGCAGCTCTGACAGCCAGTCTGAGTCAAAGCAAAAGAGTCAAAGCTGCAATAAAAACCTAGAGGAGTATCTACAGCTAATGATGTTCAGACATCATTATTTAAACCAAAAGTAAGGTTTCCTCCATATTATATACCACCAAAAGTATTAGCTCAGTAACAGCACATGTGTTGCTCCAAATTCCAAATTCAAGGGTCTTTCATTTGGTCTACTGAAAAAAAACCCATTGCTGATTTGTTTTATGCATGCCTCTCCAATGCAAAGCAGATCATAATCATAATCATCATTTTTGTCTGCTAAGTACAACTCTTGGCCAGACTTAACTTTAGTTATATAAATACCTGCAAAATGATCAGAGGAAACAAAACAATTTCTTTCAAAGAATTAATACAAACAAAAATGTTTATAACTGAATGTTTCAGCATCTGTATCGACAACATCAATGAGTGCAGCCAGATGATCTCTGAAAACAAAGCCTAGATCACCACTGAGTTGAAATAACTGGTAAACAAGAAAAAGAGCCTTTAGAAAGAATGACAGGGAATTGATGTGGTTTGTACGAAGGCAGCTTGAAGTGAAGATTGTAAGGAGCAAAGAGGCATAAGGGAAGAAGCTGAAGACCAAACTCCAGCAGCAAAATAATATATAAGATGTGTTGTCACGGATGAAGAAGATCACAGGCCTTAAACAGACGAGGATGAGAGTGATGAAGGAGAGAACAGCTGACTAAGCCAACAAGCAACTTTTAGAATCCCTCGTGTTTGTTTTTTGCCACTGAGTTGTGATTGAAGACATAATGATAAACTTGCTTCAACAAATCCACAACCCAAATATCCTAAGCTGACATCACTAAAAGGATCATGTTCTTTGTTTTTCTTTCTTTTTTTTGCACAAAGCAAACAGGTGAAGGAAGTGTGCCCACAACTGGTTGTCCTTTAATTCAAATGAAGCATGTGTGTTTATAGCCTAAACAGTTTAATTCACACCTATTTGTGTAATGAGCTGCATTTTACAAAGGAGAAGGTTCTGAAAGAAACATGTTTTATTAACATAAAATATGTGAAACAAAACACTAGGTTTTTGGTTCTTTTTAGAAAGCAGTTCCCTTTTTTCATTCAGTCCCTCTTTTCAGGAACACTTATATTTTAATAACTTACGGATTTGCTATGTTTTTATTAATGATATTTAGGAACTAAAGCTGTAAAGAGACAACAATTACAATGTGCACTTATCACATTTAGCGTACTTTTTGTTTTTCTCACCAAATTCTACTAATAATAAACGATGAAATATATGATATAATAATATGTAATTGTACAAGGCATTGTCAGAAAATAAGCAATAATTTCTGTTGTGTTTTCTCATTTTTCATACTTTTTAAAGGAAAAACAAACCTGTTTCAACATCAAACAGTAAAACACATACACACAAAAACACACACACCTGCATACTTTCACACACACATGGTCAGTGGGTTTGTCCTTGGGCAGCAGCAGCAGTAACAGCTGATGCTTGCTCTAAATGACATTAAAAGTAGGTTCTTGTAAACTTGGATAATTATGATAAATGTGAGTGATTATGATGAATTATTCCCCACCATTGTACTAATAGTGTAATTAGCAACAATAATCAAAGACTTGTGATGTTGAAATAGGCAACGCTGCGGACAATTAGACCGTAGGGAGCTCATAATACGGAACTTATGTTGTTTTTCTAGTGCAGATTTAAACGTCACTCCTGGAAGTACTTTCAAAAAGTTTTTTTTCCGACTTTTTTAATAATGAGAAATAAAGTAATCAATTTACAAATGTAATTTTTTTTCATTTCTTGGTGAATTTATAAAATAGTAAAACCATGGCTTTTCTGTACTGTCCTTAATGTAAAACAGTGAATTAATGTAAAACAGAATAAGTAGATTCTTAGTGGAACACTGAGATTGTGGTAACCAAAATCATATTTTACATTTATGTGATAGTGTGCAATCAGTATGGTGCCAGAAAAGTTTTCTTGGATAACATATTGGATGATTGGCTCTATTGTGGTGCCTTTGTATTCAGTAGGACATATTGGCACTTTGACTGCCAAAATATTTCCATGCATACAACAGTGTGTGCTGCATAACCGGCATAATCTTGTACGTCCTGACGTTTGGCGCTCCTTTTGGCGCTCCAAGTTAAGACCTGAGACTTGCCTGACATAGACAGTTTCGTTTATGCAAATTACTGTTCAAGAAGAAGAAATGTCATTTTTGAGCATGCAAAGTTTAACATTACAGTAGTAGTACATGTGTGTATCTGTTAGCTTTAAGCTCTGTTGAATTGATCTGATTTATCTGTACTGAGACTTTCTAAGCTTTTCTAACACATCTGCATATTAAAATTAGTATTGCTTTGTTGTGTATCTTTGCAAAAACAATGTTGCACTTTGTAGTTTTCTTTGGTCCAATGCCTGATCGCAACCTAATGACATATGTAGTCACATGCTGTATTTCAACGTTTGGTTGGTTTCCAGAAATGGTGTGGGTCACATTCATAATTTGCAAAGCTTTTGGGGAAAACCTGTTCTGATCTGAAGAGATGGCATCCATCCCACTTTCGACAGACAGAGCAGCTCTTCTTTCTAAGAATATGGCCACATTTATTAGTTCCCCAAATTACTGACAAATCAGGGTCCAGATCAGGAAGCAGATTCACATTTTACCACACCTCTTAAAAGCTTCTGTACAGTGACCCACCCAATATCCCAATGAGACAATGTCCTGTCCACAGCCAAAACCAAATAGATTAAAGATCAATCTAAAAAGATCAAATCTTGAAAATCTCATAAGGATAAAAACAACAAATTTTGAACAGAAATATATATCTATTAAATGTGATTTATTGAACATAAACTATTTCCAAAAAAATCTATTTAGTCATGACTTGATTGGTGATAAATGACTTGTTTGGTCTCACCAAAATCTGGGTACAGCAAGAGGAGTATGTCAGTATTATTGAATCAACTCCTTATAATTATTTACATTTTCAAAATCCTCAAAGTACTGGGAGAGATAAAGGAGTAGCAACTATTTTTCAATCAGATTTATTAAATACTCCCAGGCCTACGAATTGCTACTATCTTTTGAAAATCTCTAAATTCTAAATCTGATCTAGTGTTAAAGACAGTGGAAGATTTTAACATTCATGATGACATTAGAGAAAGCCTAAATGCTCTTGTTCATAGTGTTACATCCAGATTGCGCACTGCATTAGAAGGATAAACAGGCAATTACTCATTCAAGGTCAGCTCCTTGTGGTAATTCAGAACTGCCTATTTTATAGACCTTTAAGAAATTAGAGGTAAATGTTTCCCTTCACTTCTCGAGGAGTCCTATCTATCCTTGAAAAACAATAGGCTATTCTATAAACGGACCCTTCGCCTATGAAGATTTATATTTATAAGATTATTAATACAGTAGATTAAGGAAAATCCTAGGTATCTTTTTAGTACAGTTGCCAAACTTACAAGCAGCGATAGCTCCATTGAGCCATCCATTCCCCCATATCTCAGCATTATTGACTTATTAGTAAACTAAAACTTGTGACTAAAACTAAAATTGTTGGCATCCTTCCAAACACTATTAGTACTACCAGCAGCAATACGAAAGCACCAAAGGATCGCAGTGGTGTGATCACATTCCAGTGGATGGTTAATCATTTGGGAAAATATTCACCTCATCTTGCGGAGAAACCAAACCACTAAGAGACCTGTGCTAATAACATTCGGTCCTTTGGGTTAAAAATACAAAAAGCATTTGACACAGTTAAGTCAGAACTGAACAAGTCATCAAACATGGCACTATAAAGTCCCAAAGCACAGACAACATGTCAGCCTTTGCACCTTCGTTTGAGGAGAGGTCTTGCTTTTAAATCAAGAAAATGGCTCTATCAAACTGGTAGCATTTGCATCATTGAAAGACTTCAATGCCCTCTGGTGGCTTTGAGGTGCTGTTGTGAGTTCCAAAACAGCACTACCACAGAAAGTTCACGGACTCTCTTATTTAGCTTATCCTGTACATCTACCAAGACAAGCATATGCAACTAATTACATATCAGTGCTCAGTAATCATGTTTATTTTATACCTGCTCAACAAAAAAAAAGAACATACATTTTCAAAATTGTAATCTCGTAATACTTATTACCTTTTAGTTAGAGCACCTTGCTTTGTATTATCATAATAACAGAGGTCACCTCCAGTGTGCCTATTCAAAGTCAACAAGAAGCAGAAAACAAATTCTAAGCATCCAACAAACTATATGATGTAAAACTATGTGATTATTTTAAGCAAAGGCAGAGAAAGTAAGATATACAAGAAGTGTTTCTCCTCTGTAGTTTGACTCTGAATCACCCTTATGAGTAATAATTTTCAACCACTCATTCTTGAGAACAGTTGGAGACATGGAGGCTCAGCCTCAGTTTGACAGATATTAGTCAAATTGCGTCATGTGCTTTTAAAGATGAGTCTCTTTAAGTGCAAGAGTATTTTGGCAAGAGGCGTCAAGCTTCAAAGGAGCTTCTTTCTCCAAGGTCATCTCATGTTTTAACTCCAATTTTAGCACTTTATGAGTGTGACTGTAATTAAAATGATGGGGCCAGTTTTCTGATATATTACAACAGAGCAGCCTGAGCGACAAGCCGCGCTAATATTGTTGGGTTTCCACTGACAGCTGATCGTTACATAAGGCAAATCTGCATTTGGCTTGTTTGGATGTCAATAGATTTTTCACATTACTTACAAAGGAAAATACAACTTTTTTCCAGGAGATGTTTATGGGAATTCACGCTTTCAGAAGCAGAAGAGCAGGGACTGGCCAAATGTTTTTATTATCATGTGGAAGAATAATAGGATAGTCCTAATTAAATTATTTTAAACTAAGACAACTTAATGGTTCGACTTAAAACCTGGAAATGTTGCTTAAGAATCAATAAATTGGAGATAAAAGGTTAAAAAAGCTGTGGAAATTATTTCTCCCAATATTTAGACCGTAGATAGGAAAGGGGTTTAGTATGCATTTAATCCACCAGGTCAGTTTATTAATACGTGTAAGGGAAAAGCTACACCAAAGTGTTAGAAAGTAACTCGGAAAACCCTTTAAAACAAGTTCAGGGAGACTGACACCATTGGCCTAACATTAACAAGGGGTAGAATTCATAGACTAAGTAAAAAAAAAAAAAAAAAGCTGAATAAACGTGTGACTCAATTTTAGAGACTTAAATGTGTTTAAGTTTTGGTTAAAGACCCTAGATATGCACATTTTTTCTCCACACATTCATGAAAAGGTAGGTAATCCTCATGATGTCAGTGAATTCCACCCTGGTGCTGATGCAATTATCCAATCATTGGAATAACTCCATATGTTGATTTCCTTGCTGAGAACAACAGTTACTCAACATTAAAGTATTTTGGTGCCTAAATTCATAAGGCTGGGGGAGTTTGCAACCAGTTTTCACAGGTTGCAAACATCATGTTGGCTTCAAATGAGCTCAAAAAGGCCACACTTAGAGTGTAAATGGGTTGTGGAATGGGTTCTCATCTCTGAAATTCTGCATGCAATTAGGTATTTAGAAATGGCTGGTAAAGGTTAAACCTCAGGAGATATTTTTTAACATTGATATTGATAATATCATTAAAAATAATGTAGGCATCTCAATATTTTTGATAATATCATCGACATACATTATGTAGTTGTGAGGAGACCTACCAGCTGGCATGGCCAGACCTTCAACAGAAAGCAAGTAAAGGGAAGGACAAAAAAAAACTATGAAATACTATGTTGTTCTTTTAATAAAAATGTATGAAATGCAAGATTCTGTGTCTCCATGTTGTCTATTTATTTTATCTGTCTGGAGTGTATCCATCCTCTTACCAAAGAACACCAGTGATTGAGATCCGCCCTCCCCATAACCCAGCAATCATGGATGGACTGGCAGAAATGATTGTCCCTGTATTATAATATACATGTAAATGTGACAGATAACTTAAAAGTGAACAAGGTCCGTCTTAAATAAAATGGTGGCACTTCATGAAACATTCTTTTCATAAAACAATACAACTTTATACAGGCATAATGTTTCTGTTAACTGCTGAGAACCCAACGTTCCTATTACCTGCTGCTGATTGATCATGAGGAGGCTGTGTGGTCCAGCTGCCATGTAAACTAGTGGTAATACCTAGATTAATTCATTCAGCTGACTCCATTCTCGTGCTTTCAGTACAGATTTACATTAAAAACCACATACATACATCATTAAACATACAGGCTGTTTTTCTTTGTCTCACTGGTTGCAGTGTCATTAGGGATCATTCTTTCACGATGCACCATGTCTGCCTGAGACCTCCGCCTCCCTTCTCTGCCTTTTTATGCAAATTAACATTACTAAACCCTCATGTACATTCAAACATACCCCTACATCTCCTGCCTCTCCTCCTTACCCTCTCTGTAGACAAATTAATAATGGAGAACAAATATTTTATTCCCCTGACTCTGTCTTTTTCTTTTCTTTGGTCAAATTAACTTTAGTAATTACTGAGATATACGTACTAAACCCCGTCTCTTCTTTCTTTGATCTACAATTTTTAAATATTTTTCCATCTTTATGGCAAATCCAAAGTGAAAAAAATCATGTCTTTGCTTTCATTTTCCGTTAGACAAATTGACCCTGATGACCACATAGATGTTACCGTAGCCCCACTCTCTATCTTCAGTTTAGTGCATAGAGAGGCTTTGTTAGAGGTTTTCACAAAGTCAAAAGAAAAAAAAAGGAACAAAAAAAAAAGAAAACTAAAATGTGGACCTCCAATAGACTCCAATTAAGTTAAAAATCTTGCACTCACACAGATACACGCACACAGACACACACACACACATCACCAGCGCCAATCAGCCCAGAATAAATTCGCAGCAGATCTAATTACTGTGCCGTCTCCGAAGACCCTGGTCGCCGCAAAGCCAATCTTCAACTCCTTGTTTGAACAGGCTGATGAACTAAGGGACTTGATGGATATCAAGTCATTTTGTTTAATTTATAAATGGATTTCCCCCTAATGCTTAAATTATCATCAGCATGAGAGACAGAGTGAGGGCAAAATGAAAAGCATTTGGACGGTAAAAAGTCTTGAACATGTGGTGCTGTGGAAGATGTGGAAGACACAAGACAAAGAATCCCATAGAGTATTTTGAGCCATTCCACTTTAGAACAATAAAAGTGTTATATGAAAAATACAGCAGTGAATGAGGAGATATTAGAAAGCAAGCATAGGGGAACTTTCTCAAAGTTAGACTAAGGACAGTTAATAGAGAAGTTAATTCAAAGTAAACACAATTTTTTCATGGGTTCTTTCTAAAGGCAACAAGATTGCAAAAGGCAGTCAAGTAATAAAGCTTTAATATTTATCTGATAATAAAAGTTTTATGGTAATTTGAAGAATACCTTTTCAGTCTTGTGTTTTTGTAATTGAAAATCATTTCTTTTTTGCAAATCTTATATCTGGATAATATTTTTGTTTGGGGTTTGGAGGTCTAGCGTTAGTAAGAAATGTTATATTGTTAAGCCCATGTCTCATGTATCCTACCTGGTTCAGGAGTTTCTGAGTGTGACGATGATGAAGCAGAAGATGCCCCGTCTTCACTGACAACTCCCTGGGACAGAGACATCCCTCTCCCAGGAGGAAGCTTCATGCCAAGCTGCTCTGCCATCTCTACATGATCACCCGGGTGGACATAGTCAAATACGCTGCTTCCTGTCAGCTCCACCTGTAACAAAAACGAAGAAAAAGAAGTGATGATGTTATTGTTATCTATTTATTTCTTTGCTTAAAACCTTTCTCAGCACATCTCCAACCGTCGTTACTTTTTCACCAATATTTTATTTTTTATGAAATCTTACAAAATAAAAAGAATGTTGGTGTATTGTTGAATTTCTTTTTACATTCTTTTGTTGATTAAAAACCTGATTTACTGAAATGTCACAAAACAAATGTTTCATTAATAGAGGACTAATACAAAAGGCCCTGTTACTAATCATAAAGTATTCTAAGCTTTGAAAAGTCCGTCCTTTAAAAAGTTTCTGTTCTACATTTTAAAATACTGCTATTAAGATGTGGGACAGTTTTCTGAGTTGTTTGGAAGTTGGATTATTTTAGTACACCCACCCCTACACATGGCGAACACATGACATTTCTGCATAGTCATGGATTCTCCAAAATATTTCCTTCATTAGCGCCGTGCAGAACGGATGATCTATAGCTATCTGAAATTTGTATGTCAGGCTTTATTTAAATGGATCCATTGGAGACTTCAAATGAATCAATTTGGAAAGTACCTTTAAATCAACACAAAAACAATTACAACTGTTGTTATGCTAATGTTGTTCAACTTCAAAGTTAGACACTAGTTTATTCTATGGTTTTCTGCTCATATCCAAAAAATAAACAAGAAAAATCCCGGCAAGCCAGTAATGTGACATATTTTGCTTTTTATCTTGATGTTTTCTTTTATTCAAAAATTGAATAAATACACATCTTTTTATTACATAAGCCAAGAGTTCCTTCACGCTAAACTCTCTCATTAGTCATGATAGAAGCCGATTTGTTTTTGTTAATTAAGGATAAGGAGAGGGAGCATAACCAAAATTAAGTCTCCTTTCATAATCAGCTTCTACACACAGGTGTGCCTCAACATACAAAAAACTACTACACACAAGATGCATGTTCAGTTATTTGGTGTAATATCCATGAGCCTGCAGACACTGTGGAAAACACCGTTTTCAATAACATCCTCAGAGGTTTTAATAGAGGTGTGTTCTATCATTTGTAGCATATTTAAAAGGCTGTAGACATTTATTTCCACATGTTAATCTGGTTATGTATAAGTGTGTGTGCGCATGCTTTTTGGGGGTCCTCTGAGACAAAGGGGATTATGTGGATGTAATCCTTTCAATAGAAATTACATTTTAAGGCAATTTATTTCCCCCATGAAGTCTCATCTGAAGCACAAAGTAACAATTAAGAAAAGCTGCTGATAACTGTACTACATGCATTGAAGAACCAACCCTGTTGCACAATGTGAGTAGGTGTTACTGTTTACACGTCACCGTGCTAATTGGATAAGCATTGCTACTCCTTTTAAGTAACGTGAAGACTTTTCATATATTAAAACTTGGCTAACCTACTTAACATAAACCCTCTGGTAGACATGATTACAGGCACAATAAAAGACTGACTTTAATAACTAAAATAAATATACAATGATATAGAAACTAAAGCTTTTCCGTGGATTACTATGCAGCCCCTTCAAGAAAACAAAACTAACTTTGCACTGGAAAAAAAATCATGAAATCATAACCCCATCTGCCTCTGCAAATTAATTTACCCTAAGTTTACTTGAATGCACAGGCTGAAGGTTTGCACTGTTCATTTAGCTGGAAACCCTAGCACAACTGAAAAGAACAGCTGGAGGAAGGCTTCTAGTACTCTAATACCTATTAATTAAACTATATTTGCTCTAACCATAGAGTCATGGGAAGTGATGTGTAAATGTATACAGATTTTTTTATCATGTTTGCCCATCATTTACAAGGAAATAACTTTTTTAAAGGCACTTGCTTTTTCAGAAACAGGTTACAGAGTAGAAAAGTATATTTAAACCACACCCTTCTACTGTCAAATGTACACTTCATAGCAATTGCTCAGAAGGATTGGGCTTTTTACTTTGCCATGTAAACCTTTCATAAATGCACCAAATCTCCTTCTCTGGGACGACTTTCTACATCCACAATACAACAGCACATACAGTACATGCCTGACTTTGTTGCTTTTGGGCTTAACATTTTTTGGAGAAATTCATTGGTTTCAGAGATGTGATAAATCTGGATTTTTCTTAAAAACCCTTTGTGAAGGTGCGCAGCTTCAATAGTAATGTGCTATGACAGAGTGCAATATACTTGGTATGCAGATAATGTGACAATTAGGTGGCCACGGTTTGCAAATAATTCAGTGAATATTTCATCAGCCTGAAAATGTGGTCATGAAAGGCTTCAGCTATTCAAACTGGTAAGTTTTCAATATTTAGATATATTGTGTTGCTGTTATACATGTGAGATTATCTACATCTTCAGTCAACAAAGAACAAAAAATAAACTGTAAAATTGCAATCATGAGGTAAACTGTGAGAAAGCCATGTCCGGCCCAAACAAATGGTTTATTCCAGTAACACACAAACTGCAACCGAAATGATGACAATTAGCAGTGGCAGCTTGTCTTCCCTGACCGGTTTCATGTGGTTCCCTTTAGTTCATGTGTTTAATTGAAGTTCACTTGAGACTTTGATGGACAGATGCTACTTTCAATCACCTGTTAGGATTTATTGAAAAAGCCAGTTCTTTTCCCAAATGATCCTAACACAGAACATTTCAGGTGTTTCCATGAAACAAACCATCTGGCATATAAACCTACAACAGCCAGTGGAAACTTCAAACAGCACCGGGCGAAGCAAACGTACTTTCTTGTGATTAAGTCCATGCCAGATGCATGATGACTTGCGTTTGCTGCTGATCTTGGTCAAAACTGTCACACTACAGGACACATTAAACAAAATTTCCATTTTTCAGAAGCGGATAAAAAAACTCTTGTGAATGCAAAACAAATTAGAAAAAAACACATCTACATAATTTAATTTTCTTAGGTTTATTTTAAAATTGGATAAACAATGCAGAGCAGTTTGAGGATGTCTGAAGTTTCGTAAGGAAATACAATCTAAACTAAAGTTTGACTCTTGGTTTTACTAGTAAAGATTTGCAATAACAAACATCTACAGAATTGTTCCAAACATTCTGTCCAGATCATTTTATCTAATCATATGTTATGATGCAGCTGCTGATGCAAGCTTGGGGCTTTTGTGACAAGATTCAAGACACAAAATTTTGTCTATTTATGCAGCAGCACTAAAAATTGTCATCTGTAAACATTGGAAAACAGAGTATAAGAACTGATAGCAAATGGTTGTTTAGAGAAATCAATAGCAGTCCTGATTGTGAATAGAGGCTTAAGTATACCAAAGAGAAAAATGCAAACATATGCCCCAATGCTCAAGTCAAAACCAGGACCTAGTGTCTTAAGACAGGGTGACTCCAATTGGCCCACCCTGCAGGATCTACATTTACCTAATATTTGTTTGTATTTGTAATATCTTCCTTTAATTTGTCTTAAATTCAATATGAAAGTTCAGTATGAAAGTTACAGCCTGGTGCTTTTCCAGGTATAGTGGTTTGTAGGGTCAAGTGCTCACTTTCCACCACTCTGTGCTGTCACTCCGCCCATCACGCAACGCACCAAAAGCACCAGTAGCCCAGCGGGACACTAAACTATCTAAGCCCATAGAGGAAAAAAGGAAAGTAACTAAACGTTTATACATTTAATACAAAGAACTTTTTAGCTCAGGAGGAAGATGAATGCCAACTCAGCTCTGTTTGCGTACTTAAACAATGCTCCTGCAGCTCCTATGATTGCCATTTGGTAATAAATGAGAGACAAAGAAACAATAAAAAGGTTAGGAATTATTTTACTGTTTTAGACCAAAAAAATTGTGAAGCATTAATTAATATGTAATTATTTGTGGATGAGACACTTAATTGTCTGGGACAAATGAAAATCACGAGAAAGGATAAAATGATCCCATATGTAGCCTGTTATGTCAGTTCTGCTTCAAAAATGCTTTATGTTGCCCAGTTGGTAATTCAAAACTGCAGTGAAATTTATTGCTATTTAAAAAAAAGAAACAAGAAGTTGTAAACTATTTTCTTCATATAAAAGGGGTAACTGTTGAGTTCGGCTACTATCCCACTTTAAGTAATTGCTGATAAGGCAGCAAGAAACCAGACCAGAAATGAAATTTAAAAGCTTACATCCACTGTTTGTAGGTTTATTATTTGAGAAAATTATTTTAACCCAGGATCACTCTGTGTATATTATATAAACACAGCCTTTCATTCTAGTACAGTTACATAGTATAATATGTTGAGTGGTGATCACATAAGTAGTAAAGTTAGAATTGACATCCCTAGAATTTTGCCAACATGTCTGTATGCAATTATTTATTTATTTATTAAAATAAAACTTTTTAAAAAACATAAACAATTAGTAAATGTGAAAACAAAGATTAGTGACATGGGCTTCTTGGCCATGATGAATGTATGCAAAACTCTGACCTTTAGCTGTATGTGATTATTGTTACTTTTTCATTATACCTGATGGAGATAAAGCGAATTATAAAGTCTTTACACCAATTATTACTGTTATATACTATTGGCTTGAAGGGTTCTCCCAAAATCTCAATTTAGTCAGTGGCTTTTTTTTGTGACAGCCTTGTTTACTGCATTCTTTGCTCTGCATTCCCCATTGTTTCAAAATAAAAATTAATGGATTCATTCACTGCTTTTATTTTAAAGTGTAATCCTTAACAAGTAAAAAATAACAATTCTAATGAGTTTTTTTAATCATAGTCTCTGCACTGTCTTTACT
Source organism: Orestias chungarensis (assembly GCA_032876305.1). Lineage (NCBI taxonomy): Eukaryota > Metazoa > Chordata > Actinopteri > Cyprinodontiformes > Cyprinodontidae > Orestias > Orestias chungarensis. The sequence continues at coordinate 861,498 of JAVLVB010000197.1, forward strand.
GAACTGACCTGTACTCAGCCAAGCCAGATAAACCTACAGGTTGGAAGATGGCAGAGAAAACGTTTAAAATCTGACTGTAAAAGGTACGACTCCTTTCTGAAAAACAACGAAAAAAATAATGAAACACAATAAAACTCCAGCGAGGAATTCTCATAAATCACACTCTCACTCTGTATCATATTTTAATTAATAAAAAAACATTTTAAAGCTTAACACATTGACATGAACACACATACCCCAAAACAGTGAAAAACCTCCGTGTGACTTTGCAAAGTACTAATCAAATAAATTGATGTTGGCTCGCAGGTTTCAGAATTAATTATAGCATTAAACATTAGTTAAGTGGGGTAATATTCCAAGTTTGATAGTGCATAATTACTCTGCTGTTAATGATTCATGGAACATCGTCCTTTAGAGCCAAGAAATGAGGAGAAGGAAACAATGAAAGCTGAGTTGTGAAAAATCTTCACAGAGTAACTTTATGTCATGAAAATTTCACCGAAAATTATGACGTACATGCAATTACCTAAAACAGCAAATACGTTTATTGTCATCAGAAAAAAGCAAAAATGTTACTTAAACAAAAGTTGACTATTTAGCAAAACATCCAAATGTGCTTCAATGTATATAGTTTCTGCACTTTGTAGATTTAAGTGTCTCTGTGAACACACTACAAAAAATGATGCACCTGGTGATATCATTAGTATTAGTCAGATGAATAGAAAGGAAGCCGCAGAGTCAATAACTGGATTTGTTCACATATATAAGTACTATGTCTTCCCATCTTCACACGAACTTCTCAATCACTTCCTTTCATTTTTCACTCATTTCACCATTTGAGTTCACGAATGACCCTAAAAGAAAGGGTCCCAGACATTAGAACAAGACTTTGACCCAAATAAAGCCCATACTGTATATATTTAGAAGCCCAGTGACTATGCCAGAGAAGTAGTAAATAGAACGGCTGAAAAAGACACAAACACACACACACATCATATAACGGATTGGCCGTTTGTCTTTCATTGAGCTGTTGACAAAAAAGGAATGCTTGTGTTTGTTTGTGTGTACTTTTAAGTGTGTTCACCAAGCTGATAGATGATGATTTATTAGGCAGCAGAGAACACAGAACACTCAGGCAATCACATCAATGAGTTAAGAAAGAGAGGTGACTATAAAGAGGGGAAACTTGAACATTAAGAAACAAGGGAAGGACTTAAGGTGTTTATATATTCTAATGTTGTTTTAGACAAGGTAGTATTCTATCAGTGGAAAAACATAAGACCTTCTCCACCCCAACTTTTCAGTCTGTGATTAATTGCAGATTATCAGTTACAGAGCAAAGCAGACAATGCTAGCAATTATGAGCAGGCATGATTCGGAAATAAAAGACAAGCTGTCGACAGCTTTGTCCTATGTTTGCCACTCAACCTGTTCAATTTAACACAATGTCTAATTAGGTATAGGTATGTGTTATATGAACACTTGGTTTACTGGAGACAAAAAAGTTGATGCTGCTGCCATTTCTGATTTTAGTGTTTTCAAAATAAGGTAAAGGTTAAGCAAGGGTCAAGGCTCGTGCCCGTTTCCATGACATGCTAAGATCCCAGTGCCATCTTGTGTCCTGGGATGGCAAGTACAGCCAATTCAAGGTGTCGTAGCCGCCTTTTCAAAAAATATAACTTTTCCTTAGTCACCATTAAAAAATAATAGCAATATCCAGACAGCAGTTTGACATAAACGTAGCCTAAAATTTCCATGCTGCTACTTGAGAAGCATAGTTTGAAAACATGTCACAATATTTAAAAAAGAAAGCAGTAGATATTTCCTATTTATTTAGATAAATATCAGTCAGTTTCAGTTTATTTATATAGCGCCAATTTACAACAGGTGTCGTCTCAAGGCACTTCACAGAAAATCAATTAAAATCAAAGATACATTATAACAAATCAATTTGAAAAAGTTTCCAATCTAAGGAACCCCAGCAGATTCATGGAGTCATTGACTTGAAGCATTCACTCCTCTGGAATCAGCAGACAGAAACAATGGCTTGTGTTGTTGTTGACTTTACAGCAATCCCTCATACTGAGCAAGCATGTAGCGACAGTGGAGAGGACAAACTCCCCTTTAACAGAAAGAAACCTCCAGCAGAACCAGGCTCAGTACAAGCAGCCATCTGCCACGACCGACTGGAGGTTTGAAGAGACAGAAAACTAAATTAGAAGCACAGGATACTGAAATAAAAGAGTTTATAGCAGCAGTTGTAGAACGTCACTGGAAGCATCTCAGCCCATGTTCTCATCCAAGAAGCTGTCTCAGCTAACAGAACGCCAGACCAGGTGTGGTTACTATGGAGAGAAGAACACTAAGAGAAAACAAAAGGTTAACAAGGTTGAAATAAC
>JAVLVB010000197.1:873850-904807 GCA_032876305.1 Orestias chungarensis
TAAAGTCAACGACAACACAAGCCATTGTTTCTGCCTGCTGATTCCAGAGGAGTGAATGCTGCAAGTCAATGACTCGATGCAATCTGCTGGGGTTCCTTAGATTTGAAACTTTTTCAAATTGATTTGTTAGAATGTATCCTTGATTTTAATTGATTTTTTGTAAAGTGCCTTGAGACGACACCTGTTGTAAATTGGCGCTTTATAAATAAACTGATTCTTGATTCTTCTTGATAAGAGAACCAATTAAAACATGGTCACCAGGTGTGAACATTCAGATACAAAGAATTAGGAACAGACCAATCACATACAAAACAGTAAAAAGGCAGCATGAACCAGATTATAATACATTAAAAAACAGGCCCAATTTAATGCTCTTAATGCTGTCTTAGTGCTCTAGAGCTCATAACTTCAAAAGCAGTCCCCACTACCTACAGAGATGCCAAACTTCTGGCACATGAGCCGTCTCTAAAAGATATCCAACAGCAGCATCAAAATAGGTTAGATTGAAAGCTTCCATCAGCTTTCGACTGCTTTTTATTATGTATTAGTTGTCTATTAGATAGGAGTTTAGGAAACATGAGCAATACAGTATATAAGGATATGGTCTGAGAACAACCTATGGGCATCAAATGTACTGGCTGATGGAGATCCTTTGCTATCTGAAATGACTGTTTGTTTTCAATTTCACATTCCATCTGATTTCCTTAGGACTAGGGAACAGAGAGGTTATTACAAACAAAGACAGGCATGCCAGAAGTGAGCATGTGTGCGTCACATCAATAAAAATAGATTTGAGTTCGGCAGGATAACAGCTTGTATGGAGACTTTTATACTAGGTGGAATGTGCTCTCTCTCTCTCTCTGTTTTTCTCTTTTTCTGTCTGTCTGTCTCTCTTTCTCTGTTTTTATCTGTCATCATCTTGCTTAAGCCAGAGAGCTTTTTCAATAGGTAAGGGACCAGTTAGCCTCAGTTCTGATCTCTATTGGATGTCGATATAAGTTTAGCGTACAAAATGCCCACCAACGATGTTAGTGACATCCAGGAAAGCGTGACACAACAGCCACAGCTGTCATCAGACAATTCTTTGATGGTAATTGAGTTACATTGTGGTGTCAAGTCTGCTGTGTCTTGAACTACCTTGTACTTGATCTACTTGCTTGTAGTTAATATTTTGAAAAATTATCCCTGAAAACATAAAGAACCTTCCTTTTCTAACAGCTCATTCACCAAATATACCTTAATATACATTAAAACACACTGGAAACTGACTTTGGACAACTCAGAAGTTAATATATGCAGTGTTATTTTTTTTTTGCTCTTGTTGGTACAGTCAACATGCAGCAACGGTAATAAATTGTGTAGTAGTAAGCTTATATACGTCCATTGTGGAAACTCTACAAGGAGGAAGGTTTTCCCTAAATAATTTGGAGTCATGTTTGACAGAAAACTCCATAAATACTGAATAACGCATAGAGGATGATCCACTATACTGTCATTGTAGAGCACCTGTGACAAAACTCAAAGCATCCCTTCCTAAGCCTTTTAGGTTTTCACCTGCTATACTAAAGCATGTTGCCAATATTTGACAGTGTTAGAGAGACTACAAGCTTTCACGAGGTCACATGCTTGGCTTGCACCACTGAACTGTATCTAACTTGGATAGATGCCGCAGTGACCAAGACATCCCATGTCTTTTTGCTCTGTTGTAAGGAGCCAAAAGCTGTGAAGTAGCAAAACACAGCAACTGTGAACCCATTCAAACACTGTTAAGTGCTGGTAATACTTTGTAATGTGTCCACTGTATTACCTTTGACCTTGAGTCTTAAACACACCACATGTAACACCATCACTCCATATGCAATTCAACAGCTTTTGCCCTCTCCTATTGAGAAGAAGAGTTTCGGATTTATATATCAGTGGGCATAAAAGACAAATGAAAGAGAAAGATCACAAAATATTGAAGGCTGGATTTTTTACTTCTGTAGAAGGGCGAGGCTTCTGCAGATAAATACGCTAAAGTACACATCCAGTAAGACTGAAGTCATGATTAAGAGCACTACGGCTTGCATGCATCTATTCAATATTTATTGAGTATGTTGTGTGTATGTGTGAACGTCCAAACTAAAAGCAGATTCACAACATGTGACACTGAGTGTGTGTTGTGTGTCTTAGCTTGTTTATTTTGTGAGTTATCTTTCTTGTGCATGCAAAACTGTGTGTGAGTGTGTGTGTTTTTGTGTGTCAGTGAGGATGAGTGTTTCCCTATCAGTTAGACAAGTCATTATTCTTGGCTGACAGCGCTCAGCCCTCGCTCTTCTGCCAGGTAATGAATTCTCCTTCAGATAAAGAGAATAAAAAAAATCATCTTTAATTTCTCCGCCTTGTCGTTGTGTAAACTCGGATCTTTCTTTCCACACGGGTGCACGGGTTTGCCGCCATGGTGCTCCCCGCCTGCCAGGGGCATATGACAGGCAGTGAGAGATGATGATGGCAAAGCAGATGCTCAACTTTGGATGAAAGAACCCCAGCAAAATATGACAGATAAATGCTCTTACAGCTGTGAGAGTGTGCAAAGAGAAACACCAAACTCAAAATGAGAAACAGCCAGATAGGCTGACACAGGTACACATTTAATTTTGCAGATCTATGTTTGCTAATTGCATATTTGTTAGTTTCAACAAAATGTCTGTAAATTTCAATATAAAACCACCAATGTTATGTCTGACACATTCCCAAAAATGGTTAACAAACAATGTGAACAGTTAGACACACAAGTGTTGCCTCCACAGATTGCTTCTGTTTCTGCTTTAGTTACAGCAATAATCTTATGAGTTAGTCTTTAAGAACCATCAGAGGAACTTCATGTTACAGATCATGTCATAACATATCAATCGAATGAAGACTTGTTTTATTAATTAGGCCAGACCTCAATATTATTACTCTTTTTGTAGCAAAATTCATTGTTTAAATTTGTTACAATGAGTAGTCATGTCCTCATGCATCCGAGTTATGTTATTGATCAAATGCGTGAGTGACCTCTTTGCTGTTGTTCTTGCAATCTTTAGCTGATCAACTGATGTCCCAGCAGCTGATCTCTTGAATCAAACTCAGTTGGTCACATATATTTTACAGCGGCCGTTCCACCAGTTTTTACTGTCAAGTTCTCCTGTAAATTTTGCAGCTTCCCCACTTGAAAGGGATGGACTCCTCTACAAAGACTTTAGCAACTGGATTCCACTCAAAGGACCAAACAGTTTTCTTCCTTTATCCACCATTTATTTATTCGTGTATCATCGTATTTTTTTACAGTTGGTCCCAGGCAGGTAAAAACCTTTACACAACCAAAAAATAAATACATTTACTAATTCACATTCCTAAATTTACATAAATCACATTTACTCAGACTTCAAAGCAAATACAAATCAAATCATGTACATAATACTGAGTGAATCACCATAATTTAACACAGTGTGATTAAAGTCAAATAAACTAAATATCTAGCTTAATAACTTTAAAGTGCATCATATTAAGATTTACATTTTAAGTGTTTACTTACTAATCAAGTTATTTTACAGATATATAAATACTTAAGTTATTTTGTCTAATTTAATGATCAATGAATAAATAATTTAATTAAACTTTCTAATTATTAACATTCAAGTTCATCAGTTAAAATCACAATCAGTTCAATATCAATCAGTTCAGATGCAGCTGACAGCATGGGTGTTAATGAGCCAGTGGCTAGGCTGACACTACTTTTAACTTTTACTTCTAACATTAGTGATCCAGCAGTCCGACCTCAGTCTTACTGGCTGCTTCTCTGTATGTTTGTAGAGTCATCCGTCTCTGCACAGGTTGGTCATCAAACCAGATCTTTGAGAGAGTGACATGCCCGTCTGCTGTTTCTTACCTTGTCTGCAGCTCCTGATCCTTTTGTCATTGTCCGTCCCTTTAATGGTCCGTCTAGAACGCACTCTCTGTCCCACCATAATTTTCTGACTGCCCATTCTTTGCAGTTAGTACATGTCACTTTGTTTCTTATTATGTTCCTTTGTTTTAACAATATATTTTCTCTTCTTAATTACTTGACTTCACAATTACAATACGACCATTATGTTTGACAGCCAGTATAGGATTTATTTAAATGTTAATTACTTATTTATTAGTTGTACGTAAAAGTATTATGGTGGTTCCTAGAATCTCTAAAAGCACAATGTGAGGCAGATCTTTTAGTCACCAGGCTCCTCTCCTGTGGAACCAGCTTCCAGCTTTAGTCCGTTAGGCAGACACCCTGTCTAGTTTCAAATCTAGGCTTAAAACCTTCCTGTTTGGTAAAGTTTATAGTTAGGAAGAGGTAGAGAAGACAGCCTAATCCGGTTGGGGAGGAACTCAGTCTTGACAGACGGTTCTCCTTTGCTCTACCTTCTTCATGTCTCACTCTATAGGGTTAAGTTATTTACGTTTTTCTATAGTTATGCTGCTATTGGCGTAGACTGCTGGAGGACAATCTGACCACTTCTCTCTCTGCTACTTTCTTCCTTTGTCCAATCTACTTAGCTACCGCTATTTCAACCTTGTTAACCTTTTGTTTTCTCTTAGTGTTCTTATCTCCATAGTAACCACACCTGGGCTGGCGTTCTGTTAGCTGAGACAGCTTCTTGGATGAGAACATGGGCTGAGATGCTTCCAGTGACGTTCTACAACTGCTGCTATAAACTCTTTTATTTCAGTATCCTGTGCTTCTAATTTAGCTTTCTGTCTTTTCAAACCCCCAGTCGGTCGTGGCATATGGCTGCTTGTACTGAGCCTGGTTCTGTTGGAGGTTTCTTCCTGTTAAAGGGGAGTTTTTCCTCTCCACTGTCACTACATGCATGCTCAGTATGAGGGATTGCTGTAAACTCAACGACAACACAAGCCATTGTTTCTGTCTGCTGATTCCAGAGGAGTGAATGCTGCAAGTCAATGACTCCATGAATCTGCTGGGGTTCCTTAGATTGGAAACTTTTTCAAATTGATTTGTTTATAATGTATCTTTGATTTTAATTGATTTTCTTGTAAAGTGCCTTGAGACGACACCTGTTGTAAATTGGCGCTATATAAATAAACTGATTCTTGATTCTTGATTCTTAAACTGATTCTTGATCTGTGTTTTCAGCTGTCTTTTTGGTGTTAGCACGGTCGCATAGATTCAGTTTTTTTTATGTTTTTTTTACCAAGCATCTATCCTATTATAGAATCCCAAAATGAGATTTTGCTATAATGTTATTGGCAGGTTCTTTTTGTGAAGGTTTATGACAGCTTCTGTCTTGTCTGTTCCAGGATATTTTTTACAGGTCCTTCTTCCTCAGTTATAAAAGGTATTTGATAAAAAGAAAGTAAATACAAAATAAATATTTTAAAGAAAAAGCAATGAAACCGGTTTATCAGATGATCATTCCCTGACACCCTTTAAACTGATGATAAATTAGATCTACAATCACACAGATACTCAATAACCTTCCTTCCAACACCACCAATAAGGCAGTAAGCTGTGAATGTACAATTTAGCTGCCTGCTCCCTGATGTGTGCTCCGATTGTTTTATGCTCCATCTGCTTTAAATCCCTAATCTGCCATAAGAGTCAAACCACACAGCCGCCCTATGGGTGCAGAGACAGGTCAAACAGAACATTCAGCAGCAGTGAGGTGACACCAGTTCATTACCTGCATTAATGAGAACAATCAACAAAAAAGTGCCTCAGTACTTTTTTTTTTTTTTACTCAGTACTTATATTCAGATACATTCACTACTTAAAATTGAATAGTAATCAATTCTATCGAGTCTTTCAGATCATGGATGCGATCAAAACCTTTAAAATAAAAAAAGATGGCATAAAACACTCCTCATTTGTATCTGCCATTAATTCATGCTAAACATCAAATGAATAATTATGTCCTGCAGCTAGATAGATAGATAGATAGATAGATAGATAGATAGATAGATAGATAGATAGATAGATAGATAGATAGATCTACCCATGCCTGTCAAATAGCTTGGACATTAGTTTAGGACTAAAATGGTTGCCTGTCCATGGCTGTCAATCCACACCAATCTCAAAGTTACTCCAAAGCTAATATTACCTGAGAAATCCTGTGATTTGCAGTAATTGCAGAGAACATCTCTATTTCATGATTTTAATTTGCACTCCTAGAGCAAATTAAGCGCTGCACACAGCTTACCTGAAAACACTAATCCTACACAGATCGAATTTCTGGCAATTGCAAGCTGTAATTTGTCTTGATGTGTTGTTTCTCTCTCCTCTTTATTTCTCTCCTTAAGACCTAAGATTTTTTTTATATTCCCTCATGAATATATGAGCCCCTAATCAACACATTTAGTCATCATCACAGATGAGACTTCTATGTTTTGCCAACATAACTTCAGTAGAGTTTTATTCTTTATATTTTAAAATGATGAACAAGCATAACATATGTCCCTATCCTGAAGTTAATAGCATGCACACAACACAAATATTTTTTTAAATTTTATTAAAATTGAAGTAAGAACAATTATGTATCTCATTGAATACTTTATTTCCTGTTGATGTAGGATTTACACATTGTTCTCACTTTCTGCTTAAAAATGGAGATGTAGACAAATAATTTGTTTTGTTCATAAACTGAAAGTGAAAACAAAAAAATAACATACTTTACCAAAAGCGTGAGTAGATATAAAGTTAGGAGATAGTAAAATATGAGACAAGGCAGCGCTTTAAGACAATGTAAAATAAATGACAGGTTTGAGAAAAAACTGGAAGAGTGAGGAGTAATAACTCAAATTGTATTTACTTGACTTGGATTCTATCTGTATGATTAGGCACAATATGCTGTTCATTGCAAAATGAAGTGTTTTTGTTTGCTAAAATAATCAGCATGAACTACCCAACAACCAGCAGGAATGCAACTTTAGAAACATATAGGAACACAGCTGATATTACTTTAAAATCAATTAAATAAAAAGAAATTGTGACACACAATATTGAACAATTTGTTTTTTCTATATTTCTATACAAATATTTGTTTTCTTTAACCAACTGGAAAACCCCTGCTTTTACAACATTACATCTGTAATATAAGATTATTATTGGAGTGTTGCTATCTGTCAGTACAGATGCACTGTCAGGTTGAGTCCTTTCAATGCTGTTTTCAGGTTGTCCACAAGGGCTCGCTAGAGCCTCCTCTGCTGGAGTGATTACATGTTCTCTAGCCTTTTGTGAATTTTCATGTCTCTAGTTCTCTCTAGCCTTTTGTTGATTCCTGACTCCAGTCTCTAGTTATTGTTAGTTCTCCAGTTTGCTTCTTGGTCCTCCTAGTTTGAGTTTTTGTAGTTTGCATTTTTATTTTTTTGATACTTTGATTATTTTGTTACTCTGTTTTTCCCCTCCTATGACCCTCGTCATCTCCTGTTGCTCCACCCAGGTTCTTACCGTCACCAGTGATCAAAACCTTGCCAGAATCCCACGTTCTCCATAATCATCTGGTTTCACCGCTCCACTGCCTCAGCTCGGTCTGCCTGCTCCAGCACTCCCCATCTGCTGTGCTCTTTCCCTGGACAACCTTACCATCTAGGCACAAGCTGAAAGGACTCACCACTCACTCCTCCCTGGCGTCAACATCATTCCACGGAAAGTAAGAACATTCCAATATTCATCACGCTCCGTCTGCATCACCTCACCCCACTCTCTTTACCTCCCAATTGTCTCCGGTCTCCCATGTCATCCTTGCCGTTCCTCTGAGACCCCCGTTGAACTGCTGCCGTCCCCGCTGTCTCTGGATCTTCCCCGTGCTTGCCTTCTCTGGATCCCCTCCGTGCTCGCTGTCTCTGGGTTCCATCTGCGCCCGCTGTCTCTGGATTCCCTCGCCGTGTCCACGGCTTCCAGCATCAAACTATCTACAAACCTACAGACCCGCTTCCCGTCCACCGTCACCACCACTTTCGCATCGCCAACTTCCGGTTTCCCGGGGCGTCTCACGTCCTGTTCCGGAACGCCATTCTAAGGGAGGCTGGCAGTTGCGAGGGGTTCATTATGCAGTGTTCTCTGGTTTTGGCCCATTCTCAGCAATCTTTTCCTAATGATGATGCCAGAATAGCATTTGTTATCGGCCGGCTTTCCGGTAAGGTGCTCAAATGGGCTGAATCGTGTTTCCACCGCTATCCAGAATTTAGTGTGACTTACCAAGATTTCAAGAACGAGTTTTTCGAGGTTTTTGGATACGAGATAGATTATTTAACCCTGTCTCGCAAGATTCATAAGATTAAACAAGGCTCTAAAACGGTTGCGGAATTCGCCATCGACTTCCGCACCTTAGCCGCACGCTTAGAATGGGATCCTCGTTCCCTGAAAAGGACCTTTTTCCTAGATTTGAATGAATCGCTGCAGTATGAATTAGCGTTGTTTGATGAACCGCAGACTCTTGAGGAATATATAGCCTTGACTGCCCGAATTGACGGTCGTCTGAAGGAAAGAGACAGCTTAAGGGCCTACCGCAGAACGTCTGCCAGCCAGGCCCGGCCTCCCGACCGTGGATTAAGCAACATCACTGTCAAGAACAGGTACCCCTTGCCTCTAATCACATCTGCCTTCGAGTCTCTCCACAAAGCCACAATCTTCATCAAACTAGATCTCTGCAACGCTTATGATGTTGTCCGCAACGCTTATGATGTTGTCCGCATACGCCAGGGAGATAAGTGGAAGACTGCCCTTTAAAACACCCACCGGACATTTTGAATACCTGGTCATGCCCTTTGGTCTCTGCAACGCACCCTCAGTTTTTCAAGGCCTCATCAATGACGTTTCCACGATTTAAAAAAAAAATTTGTGTTTGTTTATCATAACGACATACTTATTTTTTCCAGAACCCTTTCAGGGCACAAGTCACACGTCTGCCAAGTCCTTCAGCACCTTTTCCATAACCGCCTGTACATCAAAGCAGAGAAATGTGAGTTCAACATATCCTCCATAACTTTTCTTGGTTATATCTTTGAGGGCAGGCAGATTCGAGCTGATCCCACCAAGTTCCTACCAGTCACTGAATGGCCCACAAGATTTTATTTATTTGAAAATCTACATTAACCTCTTTTTTATGTTCTTTTTTAACAGCTGGGACTATTATTTTATCATAGCCAGAACTGCTAACATTTGCCTCTTGTCCCCTTTTCTTCTCTCTCATCATGTAGGCCTAATCCTCCCTCTCAATTCCTTATCTCCATTCTCTCTGTTTTAAGAGTTTCCTCTCAGCTCCATCTCTTTTTCATTACAGAACAATTTCTTTCTCTTTATGTCTTCTTTTCCCCCAACTCTTTCTCTTACTCCCTGTTGTTCCTGTCTGTCCTGATCTAACGTGGCCCCATCCACCCTGCCTCCTGTCGTTCCCTCGCTTACCCTCCCAGATCCTCTCATCTCTCTCTCATCCTCCTCAGTGTAATGCAGGATAAAGACACAGGGATCACATATGGCCGAGTGGTAATGGTGGCGCGCCACTTAAATCCACTCATTTAAGTGCAAATCAGTGTCATTCCGGAGCTGCCAAGCAGATGCTGGTCCATGTCAGCATAACTTGATGTGACCAATGCTGGCTTGAAGTGTGTGTTTATATGTTGTATGTGTGTGTGTTGGGGGGGTAATCTATAATCTATATGGATTCGGATAAAAATGCACAAAAACATGTGAATTGATAAGTAATTATATTAAGGGATTTACGAAACCACCTCTCTGTACATAATTGCACATTGTTGTCCTTCCTAAGATGTGTTTCTTGCCTAGAATCCAATATAATTATGTGAATAAGGAAAAGGCATTTGAATAAAACTGAATAAAACCATAGTTCTCCATAGGTGATAACTATATAATATAATTCTACAGACTACAAAAAATAAAGACCAGATTTTAACAGTTACTGTCCACATATGGTTCAGTAGAAAATTCCTGCCATCTGAAAAGAAACAAATACATTATGGCTAAAGTACAAAGGATATGGCAGATTTATAACCTTTATTACTAGCTCATTGACAATCTCCTGTGAGGTTTCCTACTTTGTGTAAAATATATATTATTTAACTCATATGAATTACTATTACTAAAGGATGGCGAAAGCTTTCAAAAGACTGTTGTTTAGTTTCAAATTGACTGGCATTGGAGGCAGATTATGGGCGTCCTGGTGGAATATTTCATTATTTTAGTTAAAACTGGGCTGAAGTGTTGGTAATGCTTAAATTAAAAATATGTTAAAACATGTTAAATAATATGTAAAAAAAAACATGAACGAAACAAATAATAATGTTAATAATGTTACTGACATTATTAACATTTTAAACAGTTTCACATGGTTTGGAAATAACAGCAACGGTTTTAAAAGGAATGAAATATGACAATGTTGTTTACAAAAATGTATTTGAAAATTAAAAACAAAGTATACTTTAAGAGCGCATATGGGGATTTCTTTTTACAGTGGTCAGTAGTTATCGATTATTTGCCTATTAAACTTAAAACTACTTGCAGGTTAGCCTTTTTGCTGATTTTTTTCAAGGAGCATATTTAAAATGTTTCAAATACAAGCTGCAATGCTATTCGACATGGTTATTGGCTTTTTTTGCAAAGCAACAAATCCATTTTACTTTGCGCTGATATTTTTTATAGAAATAAGAAAGACTAGATGTTAGCTTCTACTGTAGTACTATGATGTTGCCATTGTGCTTATTACTGAGCATTAGGATACATTTCATGTTTGAACAACCAAACTAGGTATGTTTATTTATTTTTTACATTGTCTTCCTCTTGAAAATGTTCACAGTTTGCTAAATGAAATTGGTTTATTACTCCCAACTGGTATGTTTGCCTTTTAAAGGTTTTCTTATGAGACTTTCAAGCATTCAGATGGCCGTAGTTGGTGATACAAATCCTCCAGCCATCCATTGTCTAAACCTGCTTGTCAGGACATGCATCACTTACAGTATGATTGGTCAGTAAATGCAAATCTGAAAGTACATGCATGGAAGAAGTTACAAAGCTATTCAAATCAGGAGATATTATTAACCAGCCTACAAAATAATGACCGGCTAATCTTACTTGTATGTATTATGTCAAGTTATGCATACAATTAAGAAAAAACAGTGACCTGTCATATATATATATTGATATCCCATTTTAAATTACCCCTAACCTGTTTTACATGTTTTCCTTTCCATCGTTTATACTTGACAACATTTGTCCTTTGGCCGACATTTATCTCCACCCTCTGAAGAATGTTTCCAGTACCTTGTTAAATCTACGAGTATTAATCTATTAAGGCAGTTCTGAAGGCAAAAGGGGTCCAACCAGGTAATAGCCGCATGTACCTAATAAAGTGGCCAGGAAATGTATAGTTCACTTTATTAATAGACGTTAACATTTGATTTGACCTTCATATGCTGTGGTACATATGCTTTGGATATGGATATCTGCCCTAAATCCAGAGATAGTTTCAAAGGGCAAAGTAGTCTTTTCTATCCTTGTGAGGACCAGAGCATGTAGATGGTACAGTAGGTCCATTCTTTATTACAAGGTCCCTAGGAAGTCAGTTAAGTCCAAATGTATCGCTTTGTGCAACTGTATCAGTAACTTAAATATTTGATACACCCACAAGTTTTTTAGAAGATAGTTGGAGGTGAGCTTGTTTTTAGTCTGACACAAGCAATGCTCGATCTTTAGCTGCACCTTTTCCTCCTGTTCTTCATCCTGTTTCGTTTTCCGCCTCTCTTTTCCCTTTTCCAGGTGTTTTGCACGGATAAAGGATTGATGAAGCCATCAACTCTCGGCTCTTGACATTTACAAAAGAGGCCTGCAAGTAGCACCCCAACACATCGCAGCCCTCTCTTGTGTTATCTTCCCACAACGCTACCTCACCCGTCACTAACCCAACCACCTCATTAGGACCCAGTAATTAGCTCTCATTTGTAAAGCGCATTTAAATAAAGAGTCTGTAATGGTTGGGGTATGTTTCATACTGAAGTGTAAACCAGACTTTAACTCTGTGTATATGTGCTTAAAATTTTTCTCCTTCTTTTAGCATAAATAGAACAAGAAGAAATTAACCAAACAGTCATTAAATTATAGGAGAGTGCTTTGAAGACAACTTGGATGCAAAATAAAACAAGCAAGCAAATGCATGTCTTGCTGGGGAAACATGCTGCAGAAATTTGTTTAGAAAGGCTAAATAAATCATTTTTCTGGTTAGTAATACTATTAGGTTACTGCAAGTACTGTAAGTACGTGAGTACAGTGTAAAGTTGTTAGAAAGCGTATAAAGGAAATTAAGAACATTTTTTTTCCAACTAGGTTCCTGTTAATGCTAGAAGGAGTTAATAATAACAAAAAAGTCAATAAATTGTTAAAGAGTTTTCACTAGCTTTATTTAAGACCATAATTATTTAAAATCCTGGCATGTGTAGGTTGAAAGGTATTTAAATTCACCCACATATTTACTTTATTGAAACAAAGGTTGTTGAGTATAATATATATCTTTCAGTGATAAATGAAAACATATTTTGTGGCTTGGTTAAAATGTTATAATTACTTACCAGTCAGTAGAAACATTGGTAACATAGGCTTACATGTAAATATATTTACATTTTCTTCATAGATGGAGCATGATCTATCCTTCACATTTTACTGTATGTCTTTTATAAATGGAGAAATGGAGGGTCCATAAGCTAACACAAGAGTTGTGATCTACTTTATCAACTGTATCTAATTGCTGGCAATTCTGGTTAGACCTTGACATACGGCAGGTATCAGTAAATGTTAGCCTTTTGGACGTCCCATACAAGCATACTGTTTTCACTACAGCTTCTAACGGGGCAGTAATTGGCTGATTTATGAACTGTCTAATTTGACCATGAAAAAGAAGAGAGCAACTGACAATAAAGTGGACTATGTTTAAGTGGATTATGTTTTAGTGTAAACCTTATATCTATATTAATACAGTATTTGTATCTTTGATATCACTTCGAGGTTGCAATAACAAACGTCTGTATTTAGATGAAGTAACTGAGACAAAAAACAGGTAAAAAGTAAAACATGAACATGTTACAGGTCTCTGGTAACCCAAGATCCCCCTGGAGTCTTGGCTCGTTTGTAACTTTCTCAATCCTTACAAAATCACCAGAAGCATTTATCTCTCGTTCAAACTGAGGAATCTTGTAATGATATCTTTAAGGAGCCACTCCTAAACCTTCATACGACTTTCAAGAACCCGTATGTGTAGATTAAAGCCATCTTTAATGCCTTTGTTCTCATACTAAACAAATACAAAGCAAAATATCCTAGAAGCTTTTGAAATGTCCTTAAAGGAATTTTCCATCATCCAAGAACTCTCACACTCCTCATAGTATTATAACAACCTCTTTAAAACATCTTACGAATAAGTTCACCCAGGCAATGTCCTCAAAACTCCCGGAACTGTCTCAAAGAGCTGACAGGACTTAAAATCTTCTTCTCTTTATGCCTTTACTAAGTGGTTTTGAACTATTAAATGTTACTTTCACTGTCAGCGGGTCAACAGCACTAAAAGTTATCTGCATCTATCGTCTCCTAATCAATGTGCTTCTGTAAGTAAACATGATCGTTGTAAATTCATCCATATTTAATAACCTAACCTACATAGGTTAGGTTATGTCCCCTAAAGCTGCACAGTTACACAAATAATACGTCTCTTTGATGGTTAAAGTTTTTCCCCCTCTTCTGTTCAACATTATCAACCGAATTAGCTGAAAATATATATCAAGTTTAATTTAGATTGTTCTTCCTGGTGATGATCTCTTTCCAACTGTTGATGATTTTTTTCTTGAACGGGAAAGGTTCATTATTAAGAACATTTTAATAAACATTGTTTAATAAACATGTGCAAGCAAATGTGAAGGTTTGTTCGCCCTACAACTGCACAGACATTCATACTAGTACCCACAACAAAACCTAGACATTTCTTATCCGTAGTTTTACTAGAATTAGATACTACATTTCACATTAAAATGTTTGTTCTGAAAAAAGAATAATAATGTTTGCTCCTTAGTTGGTTTGCAAACTTATGGATATGTTTAATTTATGGATATTTCTTGTGTTTCTTAATGTTGCATTTCTGCCATTTAAAGTATAATTTTTGACTAATTTTGGATGTTAAAGGTAAGCCATCAATCAAATATATCCTCTGAATCCTATTTCTGCAACAAAAAAGAATTAACACCTCTGAACACTAACAAATAAAAGGGCAACCAAACACAAGTTTTACCATTAGCTACACACTACAAACAATTGTGCTATTCACAATTTAGAACAAACTGAGCATCACTTTCAACTTTTTGATCTGTTTACAGATTCCATGACACCAAGAAAATGACCAGCTGTAAATGTGAACCCAAGAGAGAAAAAAGGGGGATTTTGTGGATGGAAAACGTAGGAATAGAATTACTAAGAAGTAAACAGAAAGAAAGAAGACAAAAAACGTGGAAGAAGCAACAAGAAAACCCATTTAAAAATGTATGGTATCCCATTGACTCTTTCTTATCTAGTTACAACGTGCTTTCCCCTAGTTTCAACATATCAATGTATCACAGTTGGTGTCTTTCAAGGATACTTCTCAAAAGACACTGAAAATGTATTAATGAAAGCTAGATAAGTGGTTCTTGTGAAGGTTTTAAATATCACATGTGCATTCAAAGCAGCACTCCTAAAAATTATACATTGGCAGCTCAGGAATGAATCAGATAGAACTGGTAGTTGTAGTGAAGGTTTTAGTATGACCTTCAGTCATTCTAAAATTCATAAGGACAAAGTGGTGCTGATCTGATGAAGCCAGAGAAGTGTCAGTGTCCCTTTTTTATTGTGGTGAAGATGAACAGAGCAAGTGTTGTGAAGATCATGACCTCCACACCCCTGGTGCCATCACTTGCACCTCTTATGCATGACAAGAATAAGTGAAGCAAACGTTAAGCCAAAAAAAACAGCAAGACTGTGTTTGGTGTCCTTCAGCAGGCTTATTTCACCTCCTGCTGTCTGTCTTTCTGCCTCTCTAATGTACAAAAGTGTCTCTTCTTACTTTAAATCCATGCAGTGCAGGTAGAAAGTAACCTCTGACCTTACACAGCAGCTCTGTGCAGCTTCATCCATTTCAATGGCAGCAGTCGGTGCAGCCCTCTGTCTAGACTCTTTGTGCATATACACACGTTCCTTCTAATAGATTCACACACAAACTAAAGGGATAAGGACCCTCTCTATTAGTACAGTTGTAAAGTTAAAATGAAAACAGTATTACACACCTGTTTAAAATGTTCGTACAATTGACGATGAACAGGTTAAAGTTTCATGTTAAAGATGTTAAAAAACTGAAGCATAAGACAAAAAGAGGTATTTCTCTTGCAGCTGAAGGTTGTCAAGTTAGGTGGAAGGTTTGGTAAACCCATGCATGCACACACACACACACTCATCTGTTGTGCAATTAAGCGTTCAATTACCATTATTTTTTCATAAGCTGAAACCATTCTTGGAAGCCGGAACATCATCAGCTGGACAAACCAGTTACTCAGTGTGGAATAAGTTCTTAAACAAATCTTTATTTTGGGGAAGTTTTGGCAGAATGTACTTAAAAAACTTTTACATTGATGTAATTTGGCAGTATACAAATAAAAACTGCCCTTCTTTAATTTATAAAATATTGTTAAGTGCACAACTTTGAACCGTCAGTCTAAAAGGCCAATCAAACAGATCGAAGATTTCAAGTATGTATCCTTTGTGAGAGGGGTGTTTAAATCTTTAATTTATATTTAACAGAAGGTAACGTGACAGTAACAGGGACTTGGGCTCATCTTGGACATGAATGACATTATTCTGCTCCTTTAAATATTTTAATGAACATTAAACAACAATATATGTTTAACATATTTATTTTTCTAAAATATATTGAAGTTTATTTTTGAATAAGTAATTTCAGCCTGGAAAACAAAATCATCATTTTTATTTATTTTTATTTTTTCCCTTGTCCTGTTCCGGATCATGGCTAGTAGAATGAGATTCTGGCTGCCTAACATATTTTCTTTTCCAAGTGAGGCTTTAAAAATCTAGAGCCTCCCTTGCTTTCCATACCTTAATCGTTTATTGATTTCTGAGGTGTTATATACATTCTAAAGCTAAACAGGACTGGGGGGTTGGTGTGTGGGGTCCAACTGCTCGTTAACGCAAATTCCCAATCAGCCAATCGAATGGCAGCAACTTAATACATTAAGGCATGTAGACATTGTCAAGACGATCTGCTGCAGTTTAAACCAAGCATCAGAAGGAAGAAGAAAGCAGATTTAAGAGACTTTGAACGTGGTAGGGTTGTTGGTGCCAGACAGGCTGGTCTGAGTATTTCAGAAACTGCACATTTTCTGGGAATTTCAAGAACAACCCTATCTAGGGTTTACAGAAAATGGTCAGAAACTAGAAAATATCTAATAAGTTGCAGTTCTGTGGGCCAAAATGCCTTGTGATGCCAGAGGTGAGAGAAGAATGCTCTGACTGGTTGGAGCTGATAGAAAGTCAACAGTAACTCAAATAACTATTCATTACAACCAAGGTATGCAGAAGATCATCTCTGAACGCGCAACACGCCCAACCTTGAGGCAGACGGGCTACAGAAGCAGAAGACCACACCAGGCGCCACTCCTGTCAGCAGAGAACAGGAAACTGAGGCTACAATTCCCAGAGGCTCACTGAAATTGGACAATAGAAGAATGGAAAAACGTTGCCCCGTCTGATGAGTCTTGATTTCTGCTGCCACATTCTGATGTGGCAGCAGAATCAGAATTTGTTGTCAACAACACGAAAGCCTGGATCCATCCTGCCTTGTATTAACGGTTCAGGCTGGTGGTGGTGGTGTAATGGTGTGGGGGAGATTTTCTTGGCCCTCTTTGGGCCCCTTAGTACCAATTAAGCATCGCTGCAATGCAACAGCCTACCTGAGTATTGTTGCTGACCATGTCCATCCCTTTATGAACACATTGTACCATCCTCTGGTGGCTACTTCCAACAAGATAACGTACCATCATTTCATGAAGCTCAAATTATCTGAACGGGTTTCTTGAACATGACAATGAGTTCACTGGACTCAAATTGTCTCCACAGTCACCAGATCTCAGTCCAATAGAGCAGCTTTGGGATGTGGTGGAATGGGAGATTAGCATAATGGATGTTTAGCCGACAACTCTGCAGCAACTGCTTGATGCTATCATGTCAATATGGACCCAACCCTCTGAAGAATGTTTCCAGTACCTTGTTAAATCTACGAGTATTAATCTATTAAGGCAGTTCTGAGGCAAAAGGGCTCCAACCCGGTAATAGCCGCATGTACCTAATAAAGTGGCCAGGAAATGCATAGTTCAATTTATTAATAGACGTTAACATTTGATTTTACCTTCATATGCTGTGGTACATATGCTTTGGATATGGATATCTGCCCTAAATCAGGAGATAGTTTCAAAGGGCAAAGTAGTCTTTACTATCCTTGTGAGGACCAAAGCATGTAGATGGTACAGTAGGTCCATTCTTTATTACACGGTCCCTAGGAAGTCAGTTAAGTCCAAATGTATCGCTTTGTACAACTGTATCAGTAACTTAAATATTTGATACACCCACAAGTTTTTTAGAAGATAGTTGGAGGTGAGCTTGTGGACACCATTATGGACGACCAAAAGAAGGAAGTAGACAATATACTGTTCAGGCTACTTAATGCTAATTCATTCATGCTACCTGCTGAAAAGTGGCAGTCTACTGGGAATGCTGTATAGAAAGGAAGTGAAAGTGAGAGATAGTCAGTGTGCATGTGTTTATAAGCACATAGTCCCTAGCCTCCCTGAGGGAATGTGAATGGCAATGAAATAGAGCAGAGATCAAGCCCTTTCGCCCTTCTTGTGACCTTTCTGTCTATCTGTGTGTGTGTGTGTGTGTGTGTGTGTGTTTATGTGTGTGTGTGTGTGTGTGTGTGTATGTGTGTGTGTGTGTCTTTACATTTCCGGCCTCCTTTTCCAACATTTGTATATTCTAGTCTGTGTGGGACCCAAAGGGGAAGATTGTATGACAAAACCCACATGGGTGCATATGAGCAACATGACCTTGTATGTGTTAGTGTACATGTATGGTAGCAACTCTGGATCCTGAAGAGGCTGTTAAAATGACAAAAGACAGAGAAACGTGTCGTCTCATAAATCTGAGATGAACAAACACATGCATGAATGCACAGGAACAATTTCCAGTCTACAAAAAAAGAGTTTATGACTTTGTTCAAACTTTGTCTTGGGTGATCAGAAAGTTAATCCATCATCTGGAAACAGAAAGAGAATGGTCCCTTTGATGCATAAAAGATATTTACCATCTAACTTAAAAACCACCCAAAGCAAATGTAATGACGTTCTGAAAGGTTCAAAAAATAGCTTTCACATAATTTGCTATTTAGGTTTAAGATTGGAACTTTTTAAAGATGGTAGAAGTTTAGTGGCCTGTCTTGGACAAGCCAGGAACTTTCTTCCTCACAACCAACAATTTTGGCTCGAAACCAAATTTGTATTTGCAAATTTCTTAATATATTCTCCTATTTAATTTGTTGTTCTTTATTGTTGTACTTTTGGTCTTGACGCATCGAATTCTTTCATTTGTGTTTCTATTTCCTGTGGTGTGTGGCTTGTGCTTGTTAGTTTATTTTCTTATGGTAGTGTTTCTTTTTTTGTAGACAGTTTTCTTTTATAGTTTAGCTCATCTGTGTTCTCTATGGTAACGAGTCGTCTTTCTTCTTTTCCGCTCTGCACTCTTCGTCAGCTGGTCAGCATTCCTACGAGTTTCAATGCTGAGGAAGACTGGAGATTTACAATACAACCAGGTAAGTCACTTACCTGGTTGTATTGTAAATCTCCAGTCTTCCTTAGCATTGAAGCTCGTAAGCTTGTTTCTTGTGTTACACTCAATCCAACTTTTATGTCCTGTTTACTTTGTGCCATTAATTATTTTCACTGGTAAGTTCTCATGTTTTCTCAGCATTTAATCCTTAATCATCACTAAGCTGCTTTGTTCTGCCTGCATTTTCAATCCAACAACACGTCACGAAAAAGGAAACATTGCCAAGAAAATGTGTATATATAAGCTGAACTAATTTTCTATACATATGAAGACTGTCTATGACTTTACTTTAAAATCCTGAACTATTTCTTCAAGGATAATGATACATATGAATTAAGATATTTACCTGATTCATTCAAGGTTTTAGCTGGATTCATGTATATATATATATATATATATATATATATATATATATATATATATATATATATATATATATACATTGCTTTTTGCATGAACGTGAGGCTAGTATTTTTGTCTCATCGTGCTGCTATGCATAATAGCCTGGCATGAGGAGAAATTTGGCTACGAATCATCTTTGGGTGTAACGGGCGACAATCCAGCAAACTAATTTGGATCTGGCTGAGACAATGCAGTTATTATTTTCCTCTGGACCATCAGGCAGAGGACACATAGCCATCTGCTGTACCCACACACACACTCACACATCTCAATTAGACCAGTTAGAGGGCAGCTGCATGTGATGCTTGGTCCCACAAATATGATCACCTGAAAACATGAAAAGATTTTTTACATACACAAATATGTGTAGATCATGCTGTGCGTTTGATCAACAGGGTGTAAAACGGACACATTCTCCGGCTGTCTTCTTTTGCAGTGCACAAATGGAAAGGGTGACAGAATTTGTGTACCTTTTATGCATGAATTTTTCGTGTGTATTTTAACTTCTGGTTACAAACAAAAAACATATTTACATGTATGTCTGCCTAAAACCGATCAAAATGGCAGAACTTTGAATCAGTGTAATGAACAAAAGGGCCAAATTAAAATGTTTAGGATCGGTTCAGTGACACAGCAACAAATAAAATATCAAAAATGGAGGAGAACACAAAAATGAACATGGAACAGGATTATGGAACAGAGAAGGCCTTAGTCTCAGGCAGCAGCCGTGTGTAATTACAGATTCACACTTTTCAATGTCTTTATTAACATATCTGTTTGAATAGCCGTGCATGTTCACCGTCTCCCTGACGAGAAAGCAAAGAAACGAGTTTAACCAGCAAATCCTCTTTACACATAAATGTGCCTGAGGATTTTTGTTCAGCATCGACCACCAAGCAAGAAATTTCTGGATGTCGACAATTTGCCAAAAGGCTTAAATCCGCTATCCCTCAGCCCCCAACTCCCTCTCACATAGCCGTTTTCCTTCACGGTGAGATCTAATTAAAGCTGAGAAATAATTAGTGATATATTTCTTCGTCTTATGAAGTAAAAAATGAAAAATAGCAGTGATTAAAAAGAGAAAAGTAGGAAGCAAGAGCAATTAAGATGATGGAGGTTAAAGAACTTTGTGTACAGACATTAGATTAAAGGATGGGACTTGTACAGGGCAAAGACGAGCTCCATCTCCCTTCCCCTCGCTCATTCTTAATCTGTGGCACTTCTTCAACAGCTGATAAAAGCTGAAAGAACAAGATAACTAGCACGGCAGCGATGGCAAAAACCCTAAGGGACCCAATTTAACAATTAATCAATTATTTGATAGAAATCATCAATCAATCTTGTTGGGGGAATTAGTCTGTGTAGGGGGAGGGGAGCAAGGGGAAATGATGAGTGGGAGTCTACCTTGCTCTTGGATTTGCTAAACATTTTGGTACTTCTAAAGAACATTTTTCTGTTTTCTGAGAACTTGACATCAGTAAATGGAATGTCATGTAAAATCCACTAGCCACCTAGGCTTTATTGTTGATTAGACTATAGCAAAGGCTGAAATTCACGAGCCTTATTTTTGTGACACAAAGATATAAATCGATTCAATGTTAGTACAAAGCCTCCCTGAGTCTTAGGTCCTGCTCACATCTGGCACACATGAGCATTATAGCAAAAAACTGACAGATTTGCTTCCTCTTGCTTAATTCTTCTTCATTTATTCATCTAAAAAAAAAAACACAAATCAGATATCAATATATTACTAGCCCCTTCCTTTGGCCAAGGTATTGTACAGACTAACAGACAAGTGAGCATTCACTACTTCTCTTCTATAACCTTCTAAACCGTTGATTTTTAAATTAGAAAAAGGAAGAGGAGTTTTTTTGTTTTTTTTACTTGGTTATAGAGCTGTTATTTACTGCCTGTTATTTTATTAAACCAGGAAAGTCCTAATTATATCCACACTCTTTATACTCCACCAGTCTTGTAATTACATAGGTTTTAATTCCTGTTTGAAATGCTTTGTGTAACTCGTCTTTGTAGAGATCAGTCTGTCTGGTTTTGAAAAGCCTTCACAATCACCACATTTTGTTTCAAACCAATAAATGAACCTGGTGATTTTATGACATCCCTTTGAAGGAATATTCCGATAAATTATGCAGTTGTGCAGTTAAACTGTCTTCCCAGAACATGATAACCCATGAAAGAGTTCTGGATATGGATCAAACATGTGGGGACTGAGACGCTTTTAGTCAAAATTAAGAGTGAATTTTAACACACTGTGTTAATAATTATAATAACCGAAGTTATTATAATTATTTCATTTCCAACCTGAACACCCGAACAAAGACACACACATAAACCTGCACTAACCCCACACACACAAGCACATATCTAGCAGTAAAATATGCATTGTTTCTCACTGCACAAATCAACAACCGTCTGCAGAGCTGATGAGATTTTAAATGAGTCCTAATTTGTTAGGAATTGTCTTGGTAATGACATGAGGAGGAGAGGGAAAGAATAACAGAGATGTGAAACAGAGTAAAAGAGGTAAACAACCAGAAAGATGGAAAGGAAGGTGGAATATGTAAAGAAGGACATGCAGGAGTTATGATCCAAACAAATTACCTTCAGCAAAGCTATTTGTTTTGACTTTGTTAACAGACATGTTGACTTACCTGTGACAATCCCAGGTAAATGGAAACAGTCTCAGAGATGTAGAGGAAACGTCCTTCCTTGTTTAGTGTAAATACAAAACCGTCCAGTGACTAAAAAACAAAACAGAGATAGAAAGAAAAGAAAATTCACATCATTAACAGGTTGTTGATTTATTTAGAAGAGTTTCAACTGTTGAGAGAATTCAAAATATTGAAAATAGCTGTTTTTATCTATTGAAATGGTGAAAAACAGCTAATACCTTGCTCAAAATAGTTGCATTGTTTTTGAAAATGGATGGTGATATTATGCATACTTAATTGTTTTTAGGCATGTTTAAAGGACCCTTAAATCTCAAGTGGCGGTTGCCTAAACTCTTACTACTGTTATTTAACATCAGCTCCCCCCTGATGATTGGGACCACCTCCCCATACAGCTCCACCAGATAATTTAGCCAAAATCCAACACTCCAACACTCCAAGCAACATCAGTGGAAGGCATTGAGAATTTATGTTAAGCTGACAGGCTGAAGAGGATTGTTGGTAAGGGTACAAGCTTCTTAAAGAATATTATGACATCAGATGTGGCTGTGATGCCAGTCATATTTGTTTTAAGATGTGTTTGATAAGTACAGCCTTTTAATAACGACTAAGCATAACACATTGACTTAGTAGTCCTATAAAATGCCTCTATGTACCTGGAAAGAAAGTAATACCCCCTTTAGGAACAACTACACACAGAAATTGCCCTTACTTTTCTTTCAAGATGTAAAATTGAGCTTGGTACACTTATATCTACCAGTTTCCAGTTATTGTGGTTTTAGTATTGTTAGACGGTGCTTGGTAACTTATTTTTTATTTGTTTTTTTTTAGTATAAATCAGATGATCAATGTATTACATGTTGTTAATAAGTTATTTCATAAATATTTTAAGCTTTGAACTACTACTTTTTATTCTGCACTTGCTCCATTGTGATTATTAATGTTTTACTTTTATTGCCAAGTAAAAAAAACGACAACACTATGTGACAGACAGCCCTAACGGTGCATCTCAACGCTCAGAAAGAGGTCTCAGCATGTCTAATGGTGTATTTATGTGACAATCACGATGCAACACTCAACTTCAGCACCTCATCTCTGTCTCACCCACACATTTCACCCACACACACATTCTAAAGGAGATACTTTCTGGCCAGAGAAGGTTTATGCTGTTGTTTTGTGTACGCTATGGCACAAACAGGTTATTAAACACAAGATAAAGAAGAAAACACATACAATCAGTGCTATTCTCTCAACTATTATTTTACAGAATACGTTAGTGAATGTATGTCACTGTGTTTTCTTTATTTTACCTACTTAAATCTAATTTACAACAATGCTTTTCTGCTCAAACTGAAATGTGATTAAAAAAAAGTGCTTTATATTATTTTCTCTAGTAATATTTGTTCTCCAATATAAGCAAGGTTTATTATGTTTGCATATATGATAGAGGGAGATTTAAACTTGTACATCTTTCCTAAGATGTATGGTATCTAACAAAAGTGAGTGCAGGCATAACAGTTTTTGTAAATATTTTAGTCTTTTCAGCAATACAGAAATGACACTTTGAAAATGTTATGTTCCCCAAAAAAATAGGAAAAGTATTTATATCTTATCCACCGGCCTCAAAAGTACAATCCAAATAGTTTATGAATATAATTTTTTTTTTCTAGAGCTTCACAAGTTGTAACTAGAATTTAAACGATGTAAAAGACTTATTGCCTGTTCTCACAAATTCTAACCACTGCTTTTGCACCAAAGGAGTCAAATTTATTTATTTATTATGTTTTACTTTTACCACAATAAATAATATTATAACAGCTCAAATGTAATTAAAAAATAATATCTATTTGAAAGGATGCACTCTGTTCCCATTGTTTACTAATCCCTGGTCTCCCAATAGACCCTTGCAAAATTTGATTGCGGGGGTGGGGGGTGCAGGTAATGGTACTGTAGTCTTGTCTCAGGAAATACAACATTGTTGATCTTGCTGCAAAGTTGACACCTATCTATAATTAGTCTCACTAATTTACTTTTACTTTTGCGTGAATGTAATATATTGTTCAGTTTTGTTGAATTTAGCTATGAAGCTGCGACTGGTCA
The DNA here is from genome assembly GCA_032876305.1 of Orestias chungarensis. Taxonomy (NCBI): domain Eukaryota; kingdom Metazoa; phylum Chordata; class Actinopteri; order Cyprinodontiformes; family Cyprinodontidae; genus Orestias; species Orestias chungarensis. Next base: position 897,974 of record JAVLVB010000197.1, read on the forward strand.
TAGGTTTGATGGGGCCCAAAAAAACAGAGCAAAAGGCTGAGATGTTTAGTGTTTTTCCCCCATTCTGTTGTGGTTTTTCGGCTTGTCTGATTGAGGTCCAGGTTTAGCAACAAGAGCCTCCAGGTGAAGGTAAGCAAATCTTTCAGTTTCATAGGGATTAACATGGATTAATTAGAATTGTAAAGCAATTTTAGATGTGATTAAGTGTGTGTGTATGCACATGTGCTATTTGCATGAATGTGTGTGTGTGTGTGTGTGTGTGCGTGTGTGTATTAATGATTAACTATGCTGCACGCAGTCATAGATGTGCTGTACAAACATAACCTTGCCCACTACTGTGTGAGGCCCCAGGTTACCTCCTATTTGCCCCTAAAGAGAAACAACTCGAACCAAAGATCACGAAAAAAAAAACAATATCTTCAGTTCTGTTGTTTTTTTTTCACCTTTTTTTGGTAAACATTACATTTTTTGCTAAAGGTCACCAAGGTCTTGAAAGGTCAGTTAAAGGTTGTGAGCCGCACTAAGATATGGGTAAAACAAGCCATTCCTTATTTTACAGAAAGGGACATTTCTGCATTACTGCATCAAAGAGCCAAAAATATATTACAAAAAAATAATGTCCCACCTCCTCTTTTTAACTGATGGGTACGGGTAAAAATGTAAGCAATTAAAAATAACAGATGTCCATACCTCCAACCTCAGTTTCACTTTGTCACTAAAGACGGCTATAGCCTACCTTTGAAAGTTATTATAATATGTTAAAAGATGCTATCACCAACTTTCCATAATTTAGTATGTGCATGTAACTGTTGTAGAAGCAGCAGGAGAAAAGTCTAATTACCTGTAAAAAAGTCAAATACAAAACTCACAACTAATAAAAAACACCTTTAGTATGTTAGCAAACCTGGCTTTCTTCAGTAAATTCTGTCCAATATATTTTATAATAGTGTAAAAAGACCAAAAGGATGCATTAAACATAATAGTCCATGGAAATGTTGGAAGGTAATAATAACGGGCCTGGCACTGGAAATAGAGCAGTGAAAAGATTCTGACTGGAGCTGGGAGGAACATGGCTACCTGTGAATGACCCCTGTAGTACCTTTATTTCATCCATAGTAGTGAAAATGACACATTACTTCACATCAAAGTCTGCCAACACATCAGAAAATGTTACATTTGTCACCAGGTACTTTTCTTTACAGACATACCCGAGGTCTGGATACTTGGAAATTGTAGTCACACAAGACAAAACTTAATGAAACATATAGTGAAAAGGAGAGTGGGTGCTACATGGTCTTTATCAACATTTGGATGCCATCTAGGCATGTACTCACATTCACAGTAGTGTAAGTGTGTGTGAGGGGCGTTTTCAAAAAGGGATTTGTTTGGTACTAGTAAATCTGCTTTAAAAGCCATCAAAGAAAGAAGCAAAGCTTCCGACAAACACACAGCCTCTGTGTGAACTGACCTCAGTCTATACACATGGATATTGTTTCTCTTTTCTTTGTTTATATCTCTTTGATTTGCATATTAATAAAACATGCATAGATATTCTTTATTTGAAAGTTTCGTAGTCACGACACATGTGTGTATATGAATGCATATACTTGTCCAAACTATTTTGTTTTAAATTACATTTATATGATACGATGTGAGCTTGTGCCTTAAATGGAACTGGAATGCATATTTGTGTAGGAGGCAAACAGATCAAGGACAAATCCTGCTCATAACACAGCGGAAGAAAGTGAAGTAAGCAGATTCAAAAATCACACACACGCAGCAAATAGAACCAATGGCCAAAGTATAAGTCTCACACACACTGCCTGTTTAAAAAATTATAACAGTACACACACACATGCAGACATAGTCTCTATCTCTTTTGCTCTTTTCTTTCTGTCTCTCACCAGTATATACAATCACACAACCTGTGGCAGAAGCCCCTGTGCGTGTGTGTGTGTGTGTGTGTGTGTGTGTGTGTGTGTGTGTGTGTGTGTGTGTGTGTGTGTGTGTGTGTTTGTCTCTCTTTATGAAATCACAGAGGGTCTGACCGCCTCATAGTAATTATGCTAATTGCCTGGATGCCCTTGCCTTTATTTATGCGGGGCTGGTAAGATAAATAATAGGAAATTGCTTTGGATCTAACTGTATTCATTTCAGCATGCTAACTAGAACACTAATGCTGCTCTCAGTGTTTGCGTGTGTGTGTGTGTGTGTGTGTGTGTGTGTGTGTGTGTGTGTGTGTGTGTGTGTGTGTGTGTGTGTGTGTGTGTGTGTGTGTGTGTGTGTGCGTAACAAGGAAACAACTGAGCTAGGGTGAAGGAGGGGGGGGTCTTTTGTTCACATATTTGTTTCCGTTTTAGAAATTCAGCAGGTAATTGCAATTTTGATTCCATATTTCCGTTCACTGTGTGTACAGGTTTTGGGCTTTGATGCGTTTTGTCTGTCTGACAGTAACTTGGCAGGTTAGCAGACCTGTCAGAGTATCTGCTTTTCCTGTCTTCTGCAGCCAATCTCATTTCCTTTTGTTAATATTGTTCTTATAGTTCGACTGACCATTTACATTTTTATTTTTTACATATGGTGGCTAAAGTTTAATTTTAGGAGCACCTTTAAGGAAACATACTAGACACCACATTCATGTTCATTTATACAGTATTTTGTTTTAATACCTTTTAATAAAGGCATTTTAGTATTCAGTTCAATTAGAGCTAAGTTTGTTGATTGCACCTGTTTGCTTTTTTTTTAACCTTTTACACATCAAAATCAAACAATAAAGCATTGATTTTCTTTTTAATCAAAATTAATTTAGCTTTTTTGGGATTTGGATGAGTGCTCTTCTTTAAATATTAATTATGATGATTATGAGTATTATTATTTATTATTAATATTATTATTATTATTATTATTATCATTAGTAGTAGTAGTAGTAATTGTAGTAATAACAGTAGTAGTAGTAGTTGTCACATGTTGAGTAATTTTTACCAATAGAACGTTTGAGGTCACATCGTTCAAAGATAAAATTCTTTTTAACTAGAAAACATCTTTAGTCAAAGGCTTCTATAGAACTGGTGTATTGCTACAGGAGATCTTCTGCCCAGCTGCATCTACAGCAACTCCTAAAGAAATGCATTAGGTAGCACAATGCATCTGAAATTAATACATACTTTTTCAGTGTTTTTTAAAATTAAAAATGTAAAGAAACGGATTACACTGACATATTCAAATGTATTATTGAATGGCATATTTCTGTTTTAGTATGAATATAAATTAGTATGATATAAATTGGCTGAAAAACCAATTAGTACTTAACTATGTTCTCAACAATAGTAAATGTTATTTTTTGTGAATCATAAAGAGAGTTGTGTTAAAGTTATAGGAGAGGATCTTTCAATAGAAAAATTTCAATGGAAAATCCCATAGAAAATGACAACCAATCAAAAACGACTGGTGGTGAAAAATAACTGGCTGTTGAAATGCGGAAATAAAATTTACGCTATGTCGTATATCACTAATGTCCCCGCCCACCCGACCCGTACAATGCTCGCTTATGTTTGAATTCACACATGCACAGATTGTTGTTTAGGAAGTAAAACGGGACAGACAAGACGCATCATTCACCATTGAAGAGAGGTTCTCCCTGTACGGCAGCGAAAATGGAAGCTCGCCAGAGAAAAACCGTGTTCAAAGTTGCGCTCCCGATATCAGGGGGTGTTAGTGGAGATAAGGTGGCGCATGCACAGTGTTGCGAAAATGAGAATGGGCTGAAGATCCTCTCCTATATCTTTAAGGTGTAACCTTAAAGATGATTTTTACGAAGCAAATACTGTTTCAGCTTTAAAGCCCTGCCATCCATCAAATATACTTGCTTAGTGGTGCTGGTGCCATGGTGCAGCCTTGACAGGTCACAAGTCCAGTTTTTGGACCAAAACATGAACATGGAGAACATGCAGAGTCCTCGCAAAAAGACTCCAAGCTGGAATTTGGACTTTCCTATTGCAAAACAACTGTGCTACCTAGTGAGCTGCTGTGCAACCCACTTTTAACGTCTCAAAATGTTCGTTTTTCAGATTTTCCTGTCTATTACACTCAACTTTAACACGTGTAATGAAAGAAACCCAACAAGCAGGTAACCAGACTTTTGGATTAATGACTACATTTGGGTAAATGTTAACATCTGCTGTTATTGGCAGATGGAAGACAGAGACGACTACTTATGTTGTTGTCTTCAGCATTTAGCATGGTCCAAAATATTGGTACTTTCAATTTGTGCTGCTCCTAAATGCTTCAAATAGCCCTGCTTTTCATTTTCTCTTCGTGCGTGTGATGGCTGCATCATTTCAGAGACTGTCTAAGTGATAGAAAATAAAAACAACATTCTTTTTGACAGACTCATTTAAGCTGCTGACCATCATTCCTTGCATTTCTCTCATGATCTTTTTAGAATCTCTCAGGGGTCCTTCGCGGTTGAAAAACTTATATGATTTTTTTTTCCTTTGAAAATCAATTATACGTTATTCTTTAATGTTTAATTAGAAAAGGGAACCCGAAAATGGAAAAAAGCTCCACGATTTTGCTCTGTGCTGTTGTTTTTGATTAATATTGAACAAATAAGTAGGAAAATTAAAATTAACTGGTCTTTCCTTGAGTTCTGTGTAAAAAAAACAAAAACATTCCTATTATCTTCATTTTATTAGTGTATGAACTAAAATCAAGGGATTTCTTTTTTTTATGCATCTACAAATCCATGGCAACATCCCCGACATGTTTGTGCACATCAACAAATACGCACATAAATGGCATCTTTTAGGGCTCTGTGGAATGAGACAATTTGTCAGTAAATCTAGTTTCAAACCAAAGCAGCAGCTGTGTGCTGCTGTTTTTTTGACAATTATCTACTGACTGCCAGAATGCTGACTTTCCGTGATATCTGATTGGCTGATCAGTACATTAGCAGACGTACCTTTCTGCAAAACTGATAACCAAACTGTTTCTCATGTTACTCCAGTATCCCAGTTTTAGATTAACTGGAGTACAGAGAGAATTATCAGCACAGCCGCTGGTCAGTTTGTGGTGGAATTTTGCATCACATTTAAGCACAGAGAGGAAAAGCTTTTAATGCCCTACGGTATTCATGTGAAGCTGCTCAGACGGCAAACCTCCCATACATATAGACAACATCGAGAACTAAATACAGGGCCAGAGACAATAAAACAAGAAGAAACACATACCCACAAAAATACACACACACAAAATAATGTCTAAATCTGGGCATTAAGACAGTAAAAGAAAGAATTGCAATTGATTAGTGAGCACTGCTGAATGGCCTGCTCCCTGTGCTTTCCACCTCCTGTAGATTACTGCATCGATCGCCCTCACACACGCACACACAACACAGAAACAAGCTCACATTACAACAGATGAGGCTATCTTTTAACCATTCAGAATGGCTGGCTTAAATGTTACTGTCTAGTGGTCTGCCTCTTAATGACTAATGGAACAATAGACTGCATGTGTTTGTGTGTGTAGGAGAGCACTGGTGGTGGTGGCAGCGACTGGGGTGATTGAAATGAGGGGTGGACAAGAAAAATGGAGAGAGTGTGACATATGGGAAAAAATAACAAAAAAAGAATCAAGACAAAAAAAGCACATGAACAGGAAAAGGGATGTGATTAAAAGCCAAAAGAGAGAAGAGGATAAATTGAAGAAAAGTAACCAATTCAGATACAACTGAGGGAAGGGTTCTTGAAAAATGTCTAGAAAATATAAAACAATAGATTAAGAATGGAAAAGACCAAAATTAGCAAAGGTAAAGCACTCTAATATTTGCGTCTGGACAACTTTAGCTCATTTAGTGTCTGTTGTGCTTTGCTATTTGATGTCTGCTTTAGAAATTTAATAATGTAAAACTCTGGAGCATTACTAAGATGTTAAACTGCTTTTTGTTTTTTATTATTTACTATATACTTGTTCCCTATTGGTAAAAATCATCAGACAGCATGGTGTTAATTTCCACTGTTATGCTGATGATACACAACTGTATTTATCTATAAATCCTGATGAATCCAGTCAGCTTGGTAGATTACAGGCATTTCTAGATAACATTAAAATGTGGATGACATTAAACTTTCTGCTCTTGAACTCTGAAAAGACAGAAGTTGTTATCTTTGGACCAGAACCTCTAAAAAAGAAATTGCTTAGTCAGCCACATGACCTGGATAGAATCAGGTTGGCATCTGGTGACAATGTAAAGAACCTTGGTGTTATTTTTGATCAGGAAATGTCTTTCAAGTCCCATATAAAACAGGTCTGTAAGATTTCCTTCTTTAATCTTAGGAATATAGGAAAAACTAGAAATATTCTATCAAGGACTGATGCTGAAAAACTAGTCCATGCATTTGTTACTTGAAGGCTGGACTATTGTAACTTTATTAGCAGGAAGTTCAAAAAACCCAGTCAAAAGGTTCAATTGATCAAAAATGCTGCAGCAAGAGTTCTGATTAAACTTGAAAAGAGAGATCATATCTCCCCAATTTTAGCTTCCCTTCATTGGCTCCCTGTCATAATTAGAATAAATTTTAACATTCCTCTTTTGACATACAAAGCCCTCACTAATAAAGCTCCATCGTATATCAGAAATCTGATTACTCCTTATGTCCCTAACAGAGCACTTCGCTCTCAGACTGCAGGTTTACTGGTGGTTCCTAGAATCTCTAAAAGCACAATGGGAGGTAGATCTTTCAGTTATCAGGCTCCTCTCCTGTGGAACCAGCTTCCAGCTTTAGTCCGTGAGGCAGACACCCTGTCTAGTTTCAAATCTAGGCTTAAAACCTTCCT
>JAVLVB010000197.1:913073-926411 GCA_032876305.1 Orestias chungarensis
GGAACCAGCTTCCAGCTTTAGTCCGTGAGGCAGACACCCTGTCTAGTTTCAAATCTAGGCTTAAAACCTTCCTGTTTGATAAAGTTTATAGTTAGGAAGAGGTAGAGAAGACAGCCTAATCCGGTTGGGGAGGAACTCAGTCTTGACAGACGGTTCTCCTTTGCTCTACCTTCTTCATGTCTCACTCTATAGGGTTAAGCTATTTAAGTTTTTCTATAGTTATGCTGCTATAGGCTTAGACTGCTGGAGGACAATCTGACCACTTCTCTCTCTGCTACTTTCTTGCTTTGTCCGATCTGCTTAGTTACCGTTATTTCAACCTTGTTAACCTTTTGTTTTCTCTTAGTGTTCTTCTCTCCATAGTAACCACACCTGGGCTGGCGTTCTGTTAGCTGAGACAGCTTCTTGGATGAGACCATGGGCTGAGATGCTTCCAGTGACGTTCTACAACTGCTGCTATAAACTCTTTTATTTCAGTATCCTGTGCATCTATTTTAGTTTTCTGTCTTTTCAAACCCCCAGTCGGTCGTGGCAGATGGCTGCTTGTACTGAGCCAGGTTCTGCTGGAGGTTTCTTCCTGTTAAAGGGGAGTTTTTCCTCTCCACTGCCGCTACATGCATGCTCAGTATGAGGGATTGCTGTAAAGTCAAAGACAACACAAGCCATTGTTTCTGCCTGCTGATTCCAGAGGAGTGAATGCTTCAAGTCAATGACTCGATGAAATCTGCTGGGCTTCCCTACGAAACTTTTTCAAATTGATTTGTTATGATGTATCTTTGATTTTAATTTATTTTCTGTGAAGTGCCTTGAGACGACACCTGTTGTAAATTGGCGCTATATAAATAAACTGATTCTTGATTCTTGATCTGGCAAAAGTTAGCCCTCTTCTCTTAGCCTTTCTCCAAGTGGACCCTAAACAATTTTCCTATGATATGCTAGTGTAAGAGATACAACTTAGCAATTTCATGCTTTTGTCACCCAGATTCAGCTTAAACTGACTTTTTGCTGAAGTATCAAATTAAGAAAGGCATACAACATTTTCTCCTTCTCAAGATGCAGCCTAAAACTAAAGTCTGAGAATGACCAATTACATTTTAATTGTTTCATTTAGGGTTGATGTTAAGGCATTGCCAATATGGCCACAAGGGAGGAGAATAGAGATAAAGATAAATAGGAACTAAAGTCTTTCCATAATTTTTCTGACATCTTTTTTAATCTGCATCACAACGGACGAAGACGAGGTATACCGATTATGTTTACTGGTGAGACATAACAAACATAGCAGGGGATGTGCAATACTGTAGAAACAAAGAAAAATGACTTCACTAGATTTTTGTTATGATGTTTTATTAAACAATATATTGATAATTCTGCAGTTACTTCTAGTGCTGTGACTATGATGGTGACTATCTATTTACTACCCTCTTCCCAAATAATGTAATGGTAAGAAACGCTGTGGTAACATCATAAAAGACATATGAAAAAAAATGAAATGATCATTTAATCAGCTATCCCTGCAATTCTATTGTGCATGCATGCTATAACGCATGTGTTTCTTATGCGTTACAGCAGAAGGTAACAAGTACAGCTGGGGTTTTAACTGGCAAATATTGAGCCACAGACAACAATGTTTTGAAAAAAAATAAATAAAAAATGTCACTTTTACAGTGTAATTGGTTGTGGTAATTCTGGTAAAATATGTAAAATGAGTCTGAAAAAGTTATTTTTGATTAATGTTCACTAATTCAAGATCATGTAGTTTATCTAAAAATTAAGATCAAATTATTTACAGGAACTAAAGTGATAAGCTTAACTCTATACTACACAGGACTAATTTACTGTCCCTTAGTTACGTTCTTACTAAAATGTTTTTTGAGTTCCTCAGGGGCTTTTTCTACAGTTGTATGGGTTTTATACAGTAAGATGTTATGACATTAAGGCCATTGTAATATAATTCTTTTACATGACAGTGGGTACATTTACATGGACATTAGTAATCACCCTTGTTGAATGAGATAGTCTAAATGGCATGAAAATAAACACTAACTCAGATCATATCATGTCATTGACCTGTTTGTTGCCACATTAAGCCGTAACTCTATTATGAAAAGCAACATCCACTCAACTGCTCTCAGAACTTAGCACAGGTCCATTAAGGGGGCTCACAACACTCGGAAACAACACACTTCAGCACTTATTTAGTTTTGTTTCCCAGCACAGGCAGAGGTACAAATTCTTCTTCTGTTAAAAGAAATTTGACAAAATTGCTGGTCATAGAACTTCAGTTCTAGTTAAAACATGCTGCATGTAAAGCGTGGTCGGACTATGGACATTTGTCCCCAAGTAAATAATACATTAGGATAATATAAAGTGAATTGAATCCATCTGATTGAGAAATGCATTAATATATAGCTAATGAAAAATGTATGATGGAAAAAGTACCAAAAAGTTTTGTTTTAAAACATTTATGCTGCTGCCTTTTGCCACCTGAATTACAATCAGTCAGCAGTGCTTTTTTCTGCTTTGGTAGAGGAGTAGTTTAGGATGTCCACTAGTACATCTGCCTTTGGGAGTCTTCTGTTAATATTGCAATTGGATGAGACCCTGGGAGCCGTAAATCCTGGTGGTTGACTGTCTCTCTGTTATTGAAGCCAACACCTCAAGATCTTCCAGGAAAGTGTTGATAGTGTTGTTGGAGAGTGTTTTGTAAAACAATTGTGAGCAGAGATGACAAGATTTCTGCAAGTATGCCCACAAACCTGACTATTTTACGCCAGTTCTGTCAAGAGGAATGGGATAAATTTCCAATAACCCTTACTGACCAAAAACAAAAAGTTTTTCGATTCGCAGCAAAAACGGCTTTGTCTTTCACACACTATTAAATTGACGGCTGGAGATATATTCTTCTTTAATATTCTTGTCCAGGCTAAGAAAATAATAACTGATTTGTTAATTTTTCTTACTTTTCAAGAACAAAGGCAGAACATACGGGTATGAGACCATGGAGAGAAAGGGTCCGCGAGATTATGACTGCAAAGCAGCCAACAGCATTTGTCTTCATTTGAGCTGACTGCCTTCATGCGTTTTTATTAACCGCTGTCGAACAGAAGAGAAAGGGGCAGAGGAGTCAAGGAATGAAGTACCCAAGTTGTAGGAAAAGAAAACAGAAACTGAGAGTCCGGAAGGATAAAAATAGGGGGCTTTAGTTTTTCAGCAACAGGCAGTCAAATAAATGAAACACTGATAAGCACACAGAAAGCAAACAGTGCAAAGTCGTTAGTTTTAATATTTGTCCTTTTTATAGGGATACAAAATATGAGAATTTGTCTAAAACATAAGGAGTCTTTTTGTGAAGTAATGATCCAGTTTCTAGGGCTCAAGGTTGCTAATGGAAACTGGGCTCAATGATCATCTTTCTCTAATAAATAATAAAAAAAAGCATGTTGGGTTATTTTGAACATTTTATGAAATATAATCTTAGTCTCATTTTTTATATTTCCTCCAGCTGCTATAAAACATTTTGTACAAGGTGCATTGTTCTGTAATGGGAATACAATAGTCATGCAAGTTTAATTCAGTTTATTTATTTAGTACCATATATCAAAAGGAAGGAAGGGAGACGAAATGATTGTTCTCATCCGCTTAAACTTCTTTCCCACTTTTGCTTTTTACACAGAAGATCTTGATGCTCAGTTCTGATGTGCTGTAATCCAGTTTTTGTGTGTTTGGTAGTACTGTTACATAAATACAAACAAAAAGTTTCTAGCTTCTTCTGGTGCAGAGTTACATCTTATGTTTCAAATCTAGGCTTAAAACCTTCCTGTTTGATAAAGTTTATAGTTAGGAAGAGGTAGAGAAGACAGCCTAATCCTGTTAGGGAGGAACTCAGTCTTGACAGACGGTTCTCCTTTGCTCTACCTTCTTCATTTCTCACTCTATAGGGTTAAGTTATTTAAGTTTTTGTATAGTTCTGCTGCTATAGGCTTAGACTACTGGAGGACAAATCTGACCACTTCTCTCTCTGCTACTTTCTTCCTTTGTCCAATCTACTTAGTTACCGTTATTTCAACCTTGTTAACCTTTTGTTTTCTCTTAGTGTTCGTCTCTCCATATTCTCTACACCTGGGCTGGCGTTCTGTTAGCTGAGACAGCTTCTTGGATGAGAACATGGGCTAAGATGCTTCCAGTGACGTTCTACAACTGCTGCTATAAACTCTTTTATTTCAGTATCCTCTGCTTCTAATTTAGTTTTCTGTCTTTATAAACCCCCAGTCGGTCGTGGCAGATGGCTGCTTGTACTGAGCCTGGTTCTGCTGGAGGTTTCTTCCTGTTAAAGGGGAGTTTTTCCTCTCCACTGTCGCTACATGCATGCTCAGTATGAGGGATTACTGTAAAGTCAACGACAACACAAGCCATTGTTTTGGTCTGCTGATTCCAGAGGAGTGAATGATGCAAGTCAATGACTCCATGCGGAGTTGCATGGAGTCAATGACTCCAAAGTTTCCTTACTCTGGAAACTTTTTTAAATTGATTTGTTATGATGTATCTTTGATTTTAATTGATTTTCTGTGAAGTGCCTTGAGACGACACCTGTTGTAAATTGGCGCTATATAAATAAACTGATTCTTGATTCTTGATTCTATGTCAATGACATAAAAGTTGACTTAAAATCCAACATGCCAGCTTAGACTGAAAATGCTTAGAAAACTATGTGATATGTATCAGATTTAGTAGCACACATATAAGGGCCATGATTCAGATTTGTGGGTGTGACAATAATAAAATTGGGTAATTGCAGAGAAAAAGTTGGATATGGTTCACATACAGTAATCACATATGTTGGTGGTTAGGGATGACTGTAAATCATTTTCAGTATAACTTATAAGCTTTATATCTACTGTTGACCCCTGTCTGTTTGGGAAATATCTTATTTTCTAAATTGTTACATTGTCTTAAATCCTTTCAGTTTTATTGTGTTGTTTTTGGACATGGAACTCTATTTAGACATTGTTTTTCGTGTTTTATTATTTAATTCGGTTCTATTTTTTTTTCCTTTATTCGTTCTCCAGCAACAGGGGATTAAACACAGACAGGCAAACATAATAGTCAAATGCACATACATACACTTACAAAATCAACAAGCATTTATAGATAAGTCTTACTTCGCATAAAGGCACGTACCAGTTCAATAGCTGGTGGAAAGTTGCTTCACTCCTCAAGCTCTTTTCTCTAACCAGCTTATTTAGTGCTAAGGCACACACTTGAGTGGAAAACAAAAGCCTCAAGCTGTAACACCAGAGGCACAATGATAGGCTCTGTTAGACAGGGGCTAACTCTCCACACCAACAATTTAAAGAGACTCAGTTTACAACAGATATCCAACACCTGCAGTCTATCAGGTGGCAGCAAGTCCAACAGTGAAAGAGAAAACAATTCCTGATTGCTACCCTACGAACAAATAAAAGCATAGACACGCACAATCACATCACCCACCCTGTAGGTGTCTTGAAATTGCCCCTCTAAAAAAACAAAACAGCAGAAAACTTACAAATCAATTCACCCTCAGTGTGTTACCCTTTAATGTAAATTATTCATTGGATTGATTTTATTTGTTTCCTATTATTTGTTTCTTTTCTGAAATTAAATTCAACCACAAAATTTCTGTCTGTCATTTTTGCAAAGTCAGCATGACTGTCAGCTAATCCAAACTAAGGAAACTAAATTGAGTAAACAACTTCCTGGAATATTCCCAAAGTATGATTTTTCTCAGTAATTTTTTTTCACATTTATTTTAGTTTTATTGTTATTGTTTCCATCAGCAAATACCTGAAATCCATATGGTTCAAGGACTTTTTCTATTATGTTTGTTATATTTGGATGATTTTGAAGATGACCGTACTGCTTCAGTCGGTATCCTTATCTGTAAGTTTAATAATTCAATGTGCAGCACAAAGTTGGATCCCAGTTGTGTGGGGCATCTGATGAGTACTAGTAAGACATCAGGTGTTTTCCTCTGGGTTCAAATAGTGTGTCTTTAGTTTCTGTGAGCTCACACTGAAATCTGAATGTTTCACATAAGCCTTTATTTATATATTTATTTATTTTGCAGCACACACATTACCACATCACTCCAGTTCTCCAGTTCATTTAGAACCTGCCCTCTTACCCACACAGGCCTCCATAACCAAGCACTATCCTTCCTTCCAACCTGCTCCACTGTTACACTCCTTCCTGACAAAGCCTACTCTATAGCTGCTGCCAGTGGGTAGAGAAGTCGACTTGCAATCAGCAGGTTTCAGGTTCAATCCCTCGACAACCAAGGTGTTTTATCCTAGAGTTAACGATGTAGACAAAGGACTCCACAAAGCAGTTGAAGATGATGCCTATTGTTCATATGAAGACTGACACAGTATGAGGAATTCCCTGTCATGGGTACAATATAAAAGACCAGAATCAAAACCATCACAGAACTAAAGAAAACGAGCCTAAGAACAGACAAATGCTCTACTATTGCACTCAACAGTCAGCTGCACACATTTGCTTGCATGCATCGGTTTGGTGACAAGAGCAAAGCCTTAACCTTCCCCTCCCCATCCAAAATCCCTCTGGGGACTGCCCTCACCAGCTGTTGATGCTGCCGCTGAGTGAGACACACGCACACAAACAGTGGACAGAAAAGACCTAAAAATGAAACTCCGGGTGAAAGGACACACTGTGAAAGGTTATGGAAGGACAAAAAGGAAAAAGTTATTTTTGTAATGATGAGAGGAACAGAGCACAGAGAGGCTTTGGGTTAGAAGCTGCCACAATTACGGAGGTGTTTCCCATTTGATTAGAGCAGATTTCTCTGTTGAATTATAGTGATTATTGAGGGTGACAGAGCCAGGTGAGTGAAGCGTACCAGGTTTCACTCTGTCAAACACACACATGGACATACACACACTTTCACTCACTTGCACGGTATTACTCAGGTATTTTTTATTGCGTTTGCATGAATATTATTCAGAAAAGCATCATTTGGGTGGATTCCTATTTAACTCGAGTCTTTGTTTCCCAGCTGTGGTTTTCAAACCTTTTGGCTAGTGGGCGAAAAGTGTCAAGACAAGGAACCGGCAGCTTCAGTCTTCGAGGTCTGGTGTTGTGTGTCTTTTAAAAGTATCTCCAGTCCAACAAACCTGAGTCACCCTCTCAATATGCAGTCCACATCATCAGATCATTAGCAGCACTTATGGACTAGAGCTTCCTACCCTTGATCAGAACAAAAGAACTCAAAGGCCACAAAAAATATTAATAGTTAAAATAGCAAAAATAAAGAAGAAAATACTGTTTTTATCATGTCAGCAAAAAGCAGACACTTAAAAATAGACGACAAATGTGTTCATATAAGAAATTTGGTCACCTTTTATTTGAAAATGTTTGCTGTATTTAACCAAGTTTCTAATGAAAATCTGCTTTTGTGTTAGTTACACAATTTATAGGATCCGAGAGAAATGAATAACTGTGGGTATTAAAAGACAAATAATTTGGAGTAATAAATAATTTCATTTTGCCCTAATTCAAAATAAAACAGACCCTATTTTATACCACTACCTTTACGGGAGGACCATATTTGTTCATTAAATTGTGGTTGGTAATCAGAGCAGGGACTAAAATGTTTGCCAAGTCACACTTTGTGACACCCCTGGTCTACCCACTCAATGTTTTCAAAAAGGTAGAGCAGCAAAGTTCATACAGTGTGGTTATTACACACAGAGTAACAGCGAGCGTATTGATGGTTAAGACGTCCAATAATTGATGGATAATAATCTCTGTTTTACCTCTGAAATACTACTAAAGCAATGATTTTCCACTGACTAACATTTCTAAATGACATTGTTAAAGTAGTTACAAGGTCATGGTAAAGTATGTTCAAGATCTATACGATTTTTTTATGTGCTCATTTTTGTGATGCATATTTAAAGAGGGTCACATTTTTTTAGATCTGGATATCAGAATCAGGTTTATTGTCATACTCAGTGAAAACAGGTAGATAGACTAGAAACCTGTTCTGATGTAATGGTGCAGATCAATAAAATAAGAATAAATAGAATAAAATGAAAAAAGAGATATTTAAGTGGTTAATATTCCTACACATGTAAACATTTTCTTTTAGCATATACACATTATTGTATTGCTTAATTAGCATTTAGATCAAATGTTTGCATGACCATTTGCTATCATTACTATGCGTAAACCATACCTAAAATAGCATTTTATTTTTAATTTGATACAATAACCATTCTGCTGATTCCTAATTATATGACCAAAACATCAAAAACAAGACTGATGAAGTCACGCACCTCAATGGGCATTTGTAACATCACCAATTCAATTTGAAATTGAAAGACAATAGTCAACGTCATTCATATATACTGTGCAGATATTAATCTTTCATCTATTACAAGATTTGATTATGTTTTGACCTCCTTACTTTAATGGTTGTTAGTGACACAATAGAATAACATGAAAAATGTAAAACAGAAAGGACTAAAGGCATTTTTACTTGTACGTTAGTAGGAGGCTTGGCAAGCCTGGAAATAAATTAAAGGACAGTAAGGAGAATAATAAACCGAAAAGGGAGAAAATCCCTGCTGTCTCTGTGACAGTAAACCATTAATCCACATGTACGATGAAATTATCCAACAGAATCCGCTTTCACTTCAAGCGCTTTGGTACGTGCGAGACTGTGTATGCAAGGAGATTAATTTGGAGCGGGTTGCTATTCGCTCGGAGTCTGGAGAGGAGGGAGGGCTTTACATCTTAACCCTCCCTGTTCAGCCCAGTGTGAGTAACATGCAGACTGAAAAACACAAGGGAGGAAAGAATAAATCTAGACACACATCATTGAATATGCAATCATACTTGATGTGCATTCAGTATCCATGCACACAGAAACTGGCAGTTTGATAGGATTGAGACACAATCTGATCATCTCATCCTCTCTTTGTACTACACTTGCTTTAAGTTTTATATATTGTATGTGCACACTTATACTTAGTATAGTCACATAGTTTGAAATTTGAATATGAAAACTTTAAATTTACTATGTATTATTTTGAAATTGCTACATTCTTGTCTTGTTTTATGGAGATGTAAAGACGAATGTCTGAAAAGCAACAAAACCAAGCATAGTCAGGCTGAACATATTTTTAATTCAAGCCTGGTATGGTCTTGTCACTGGAGATGAAAAGACCATTTTACATAACAATATATATATATAAAAACATTAAACAGCATTTTTAGTGGCCCGACGAATTTGATGGAAGATGTATTTTACCAATAATTTTAGGTTTTATTGAAAATCTCATTTTCATATTAAGCTGGGGGAAATGGAAGTGCTCAGTTGATTGTTAAACTTTGTTTTTACATTGTCTTGTTTGTTCATATTTTATATCTGTAAGTGACATGAGTGGGGTATTATCCTAAGACACCCATGCACGCTCATTACAAATCTATTTCCTAACAACTTCTCTAGCAAATTCCAGGTGTATAAATATTACTGTCAGTGAGTAAAAACGGATATAACGCTGGAACAAAGACTGATTTTGCAGAAAAATAAAAATAAGTTCCACATGCTGCCTTAAAAAGTTGTTGCCAGGCTGTTAGGAGCTCTTCCTAACAGCACGACCCCTATTTACCAGCACACCTTCTCCCTCTGTGGGTCGGCCTCTCAAGTCTACTTTTATAACAATTTCCTCCTCGATCATTAAAGTCTATCTTATCTTATCTTAACCGTGATTCCATCATCCCAAAGTCCAAACACATACTGTTTTGTCAGGTTAGATTTTAGATGAGGTGCAACAGAATCTAACTCCCATCATTTTAAACAAAGTGCTGTTACTCCCTACTCTAGATGCCTGTGCAAATAATCTACCTACACCCTATAGAAACACCATCCATCTAACTTTACACCAAGACTCTCCCTATGCCCTTTATTCACTTTTTTATTTCTATGGTAAATAGTCTAGAATTGAGGGTGATACTTTAATTCTCTCTCAAACAACTTATTTAAATATTCTCCTCCCGCCGCCATGGTGGATTATGTTATCTACCTTCGATCGTCTGTGAAACAGTGGGTGGAGTAGTTTTCTTGCAATCAGGCAGGTTGCAAGTTAGTTTCCAGTTGTCACATGTCAATGTGCCCCTGGGCAAGGCAAGTTGCCTACCAATGAATGTATCGATGGTTAATGGGGATTTGAGTGGTCAGTTTTATTAGAAAAGCGCTAAGTCCATTTACCATTTATTAATGGGGCTTTTATTATACTTCGCTCATAGCTAACTTGACCCAAAATCAAGTTAACTGATGGACACAAACTTTCTAAAACCAAAAATCTTGAGAATCATAGAGCTAAGCAGGTTCATTCAAAGTGTCTGCTTTCTATTCAGAGTTTGTTAAGTCTGTTTTCTGAAACAAGACAATAACAACCATATACACATAATAATCAACCAGATATAACACAATAAAAAAAGAAAACAGATGTTATCATATCACAGTACTAGGTAACCTTCTGTCCAACACAACTCGTCTAATTAGAATGTAAAACTAATCAGCGAAATATGTGATTATAAAACTTATTTTGAAGGGTAACATGTCGTGTATTACAAAATAAAATGTAGGTTAAAGGTTTTTACAGAAGTAAGGTCTTTCCATTTATCCCCAGACACTTTTAAACCACATTAACACATTTGGAGCAATAAGCAAACCAGTTGTTAGAGAACACAGGTGACAGTTAGCATCATTATAAAACACAAAGTCCAAAATAGACATTAAAAATCATTTTAAAGCTATCCATCAAACTCAAATTAGATGTATTCCACCAATTAGGTAACTATTCAACTATGCAACAGTAAGTTTTTCAGGCTATTTTGATGGTTCAAATGAATTCAGTTTTGACCTAACTTCTAAAATCCATTATGAAGGGGGAGTGCTAGAATCTTTATATCTGAAAGGATGTGTGGATTAACATTCTTTCACAGCCTTACTGTATTTAATTTGTTGGCCTGTATAGCCTCCTAACAAATGAGTCTGTTGAAATTCAGCCATCCCTCAAGGTTGTTTAATTCTCCCTCTCTTTCACGTTAGCATCACGTCAGCCAAGAAGGGAGGGTCAAAGTTCATGCCGATCAGTCTGCCTTCGCGGCCCTCCCACAGGACAACTTGACTGACAGCAATCAGTACTAACCTCCCCTCTTCCCTGTTCGTACCGTCCCCCTTGCTACCCCTGCACCTGTCAAGACAAAGTGGTTGGTTGTGTGTGTGGACTATTCAACTGTGTCATTTATAATTATACAAATGATATTCAGCTTTAGCCTCCTTCCTCTCATAAAAATCTCCTGTCATTCTACAGCCAACCCTCCCTCCAGATACAGCCAAGGGATATCGCTACACTCCTATTAGCATACGACTGTGTTTGCTTAAAGAGCTTTACCCGCCTGTAAAATCAAACAATTAGAGATGCAGACAAGCTTTGGCTTATTGACTGCATCACTAATAGGACATCCATTCTGTAATTTTTCTTCCTTCTTTTCATCAATGTCCCTCTCTGGAAGTTTTGTGTATTGGCTCAAACCTGCTTGTTTGCTCTTCCCATCTTCACTCATCTCTTTGCCGTTATTCCCTCTGCTAATGAACCTGCCAGACCTCACAAGAAGTCAGAAGGGGGTATTGTGGGCAATTGGGATGCAAAGCTTGACGCACACCGCCATGACCTTTAGTCTCGCCGCCGCCGGGTCACGGCAAGCCTCTGGAGTCATCTGTGCATGCAGCCTGAAACCCAGCGTTCTACCTCTACGTGGATGTGTGTTTTTTTGTATTTTTCAGCTTGCAAGGCCCCTTTTTCCAACAAATACCACATTGAGAAGACCCGCTGCTACTCCGGGGGGCAAAGTCCAGCCCAATAAGAAGAAATGCTGCTTTTATGCACGAGTTACAGTTAAGATATAAATAAGTTAAACATAAATGGAAGTCAATACAAAATCCTTGTAAAAAGACATAAAATGTGTGGATGAATAATCTGGATGTTTCCTAATATGCAGGGTTTAAAAAATGTAAATCAAAACCAGAAGTTTCTTTTTCTGAAACAGGGAAAAGGTAGTAAAATGTATCAGCCAAGCTAAGAACTAATTTTTTATTTGAAATCATTCATGCATATTCTAAATCAATATGGGATGTACATTTCAAAGGTAGCCAAAAAAAAATATTAAAGACATATTTCATATGCAATTGAAGCTTTTGTTAATATTTACTAAAGTAAAATGAAAACACTTCTTAAAGGGCTTTAGGATTTGTTGTAAATTGATGCTACGCTACAACAATTAAGTAAATTCCAATGACGACGAAGTAAAAAACTCAAATAAAATACAGGTCAACACTAAAATTATCAAGCTTAGAAATGTCACATTTCAGAATATATTCAAATGGTCATGCAGAGACATATTCAGATCTTTACAATTGTTTTAGGTTTTAGGATGTTTGCTTGTGTAAGTTTTTAACTGTGTTTGCACATTCTTGGTTGAAGGTACCTTTTTGACTGCATTCAGAAGAGGTGCTTCACCCATTTGCTTCAGGTGTGGCGGACCAGAGACTAATCTAAAAGTTGCAGGACAAAATCCCTTGAGGACTAGAGTTGGCCACCCCTGGTTAAAACTTTGATTAACTTAGCTACAGCTTAGAAAATCAAAGTTGTGCTGCTATTTTCCTACCAGGCTTACTCCTGACAACTCTTTGATGAATGAAATACTTTTTACATTTTCCACTTTTTCACAGAAATGTCAAAATTTATCTTGCTAAATAATCCTTTGAGAATTTAAGGTGGAGCTTCTTTGTCTATTTTGCGATTTCTCGGTTTGTCTCACACTCTGACCTTTGATGAATTTTCTGTATTTTGCATTCCTGAGATGACTTGCAACTGTTCCAAACGGTTTATAGTTGGGTATAATCTCTAAAACTGCTTTAAAAATGAAATTTCTCTTGTAATATTTCCTATAATACTGTACAGCAATATTTGCCTAAACATCAATTGTTTCCTTTTTTGTGTTAACACAACACACACACACAACACACACTTTCAAGAACATTTACATTTACAGAGATTATCATGACAGACGCATTGATAACCTTTCATTAGCAGCACTTAGGTTGTACTTTCCTTTCAGATCTTCAGTAAGTTAAAGGTTTCGTACTTTTATTTCCATCCTTTGCCTTTAAATTTCTGTTTTCATTTTGGTTTATTGTTTTTAAATATACAGTCAAACAATAAAATATATATATATATATATAATATATATATATATATATAT
>JAVLVB010000197.1:962166-984374 GCA_032876305.1 Orestias chungarensis
ACCCCAAAAGGAAGTTTGGCCCCCAAAAGTGGCATACAATAGTTTGTATATCTGTGTATTACTGAAGACCCCAAAAGGAAGTATGGGCCCCAAAAGTGGCATACAACAGTTTGTGTATCTGTGTATTACTGAAGACCCCAAAAGGAAGCATTGCCCCCAAAAGTGGCATAAAATAGTTTGTGTACCTGTGTATTACTGAAGACCCCAAAAGGAAGCATTGCCCCCAAAAGTGGCATACAATAGTTTGTATATCTGTGTATTACTGAAGACCCCAAAAGGAAGTATGGGCCCCAAAAGTGGCATACAACAGTTTGTGTATCTGTGTATTACTGAAGACCCCAAAAGGAAGCATTGCCCCCAAAAGTGGCATAAAATAGTTTGTGTACCTGTGTATTACTGAGGACCCCAAAGGGGACATTAAGCATTCCCAGTCCCCAATGAGAAGGTTAAAATACTGCCTGGAGAAAAATAGCCTAAAATGAAAATCTCAAGTGATATATACTTTATGTGAATTTTTAGGTGTACAGTTCAGTTCCAACTTTTCCTCTAAACCATAGAGAAAGAAGTGTCCCCTAAGGTTGGGAGTTAAGAGATGCGACCTCAAATGTGACATAAGGAAGTATGTGTGTGTGTGTGTGTGTGTGTTTGTATGTGTGTGTCTGCGTGCGAGCGAGCGTGCGTGCGTGTGTGTGTGTTGACACTAGACTGGCTCATGAAGTGTGGCATTTCAATGTCTGCTCCTCTCTGCATGCATAATGAATAGCCAGGTGTTTGGGGCTGTGGGTGGGGGTTGTGGGGATGTTGGTATGGTGCTGGTTGCGGTAAGAACACACACACACACACACACACACACACACACACACACACATTGATATTACAGACTGTCTGACACCTCCCAGAAGCCAAAACCCAATCACACACACTGCTGGACAAACAGACTCTGCATGCATATGTGGAAGTGTAAAGCCAGGCTTAAATTCCACACAAACAGACTAATCAAAATTCAGAGACTTTAAATGGTGAGTGGTCAGTACTATTAACACACAAAACACTGTTATGTGCACCAATGCTAGCGTACACACACAAACACAAACACACATGCTTGGAGTCAGGATGCCTCAAAGGTCATGGTTGTTTGTGTACAGTCCTGTAGCAGATGTGGAGATCCTTTGACAGGATGTCAAAACCTCCAATGCTAAACTGGAGAAGAGCAACTGATGGGTCAATTACTGCAAAGGTCAATCGAGGAGGAGAGAGCAGAAGAAGTTAAGGTTTGGAAGAGGTGGAGGGGGATTAGGATAAAGAGAAAACAAGAGATAGTAGTTGCAATATTCTGTTAAGTTTGGAAAACTCAAACTAGAAATTAGTTTGGTTAGCGCAGTTAGCAATACACATAAGGCAGTTTCCATATAAAATCTATAAAAAGGCTGCCAACAATATCCAACTTATTTCATGAGCTAGTTCTTCATTCACAATTGTAAAAGTCTTGGTGCCTAAATATGTGGCTGCCATGGCTCAACATGTAAAAAGATATAAAATATAACTTTTTACATCTCTATCTTTTACCCAGCATTAAATAAAACTAAACTCAAATTTCTTTATTACACATCAACAGCCTCCAAGACGAGAAAAGCCGTCAGTCCAACCTGGTAGTGTCTGGTATGGTACACTTACAATACATTCTAAATAAATATATGTATTGGACTTTTTAGCTGTTTAGTGGCAGCAAGCTGGACATAGGTGCCAGCAGACTCCCGCATCCTCACAGGGATAAGCGGGTTGGAAAATGCATGGATGGGTGGATGGATGGATGGATGTTAAGAGGGAAATAAGCAACTGAACTCGTACCAATGGAGCTGTGAAGTGTCGCCTCTTGTAGGCTCTTTGTTGAGAGACAATCAGCTCCATACCAGGAAAGTTCGCTCCGTGCACCAACTTTCCCCTGGACCGATGGCTCTAGTTTTTCCAGGTATCCAGCTCCAAACCTGCCCGGCATCAGCTGACGCATGAAACAGTTCACCTCACAGTAAGACTGAAATTTAATCATAACCACATCTGGTCAAAAGTTATCAAAACAATATGTGTGGCTGCATGCTGCTTTGTGTTTGTGTGATGCTTCTTAACTTGTAAGTAAAGAAGCAGAGGCTTCTTGTATGTTTTATAAGATGATTACCCTGCAGGCTTTCATTTGAAAAAGCTGGTCTGTCACATGAATGGACTGCATCACTGTAATCCCAACGTCCTCTTTCCAATTGCTTCCTTCTGACACCCATACTCCATTTGAGCTTAGCTGCAAACTTTCCCGGAGTGCATTAGCTATTACCTGTGTGGCTTCACTAGCCAAGAGGGTCACACCCTGGCTAAAGTCTTGCTTTACAGCTAAATTAGGTCGCATAGCTGTTTGGCTAGTTAGCCGGGAAGCTCACCTGTGGTTTTCTGACTCCTTGTTGGAGATCCTCTGACCTTCCCCTTTCATCAGGCAGATCTACAGTAACAGAGTTCCAATCCCTGGTGGTGTTTTATCAATTTACCACAAGGGCCTTAAACCTTTTATTTGCTGTTTTATATTTACATCCCTTTTAGAATTCATTGATTAGTTTTTCCCATTGTTGCTAGTTTCTGTATTATCCATTTTTTGATCATTCTATTTTAAACATTGCTTTTTCATAACCGATGGCAGTAGCTGTTATTATTTTGGTGTTTAATTATTTATTGGCAGCAAGTTATACAGTTTGTTAACTGGATGTTTTAGCTGCAAAGGTAATTCACTTAGAGAGCAGAGTCCGTGTTTATAGCATGGACGAAATTTCAAAGGTGGGGGGTGCGTATTTTTTAACAAAACTCTTGTATACCAGGTCACCATGTGTTCTCGTAGTTCTTCTAGGTTTCAATTGTTAATTTTAAGTGTAATGGTTCCTTTTTTGTGGTGTGACTGTTTTCTAAGCATGTAGCAAAACATTATCATGTTTTTGTTAACCCCGTAGTGCCTTTTCGCACCAATTACCCCCCAGCTCTGTTTTACTTGTGGCGCATTCGCACTGGATGAACAAAGCCTGCGTTTTACTTGAATTTACTGACATTAAGGCCGGATATGATGTAAGAGCTGTCGTAACATCGTCTCTACCTACTATGCATCTGTCATCATACATCACAACTTTTAAAGTAGTACTGGAGACGAGACAGCTGTCATACTGCTCACGTTTCATGAAGGCTTAGAGCTAATATATCTCATAAATAGCTTGATCATATCAAAAATGTTGCTTACTGCATGCTGCTAGACTCAGGCACATGAACACCAATTCAAAGATCAGCGTAAATGAATACAGCTGATATTACTTCCCTTCTGGCTTACCCAACCCAATCACACATAATAATGTCCAATTTAAAGTAGCAGATTACATCCAATGACAAAACTGTGTGCTCCTTAAAATAGTAACTCCTGGACAATTTAAGATTTCTCAAAAATTCAACAACTAGATTCAAGACTCAAGATTCAAGATTAATTTATTTGTATCCCAAATGGGCAATTGATATTACAGCAAGTACAAAGAATTAAAAGACAAAGTATCAAAAATGTAAAACATACCAAAAGGAAATAAAATACATAATGGAAAAAAACACAGCAGTGTATTTCATCATTAACTGACAGTTGCCACAAACACCAAATCAGATGCAAGTCCCTCTACCTTGTCCTGCATTAAAAATGGATGTTGCTGTAGGAACAAAAGAGTGCTTGTACCTATTGCTTTTTATGCTTGGAAGTCTGAGTCTGATGCCAGAAGGCAAAAACTGGAACTCAGCATAAAAGGATGAGAAGTATCAGCCATAGTGGCTTCAGTTTTCTTATAATTTGTTTCTCATACAGATCTGCAAGTTAGCGTTGATCAACCCCTATAATCTTATTGCTGGTATGAATTACTCTACTAAGGGTATTTCTTGACCTAATACCAAGATTTCCAAACCAACAGAGGAGAGAAAAAGTCAACACAGATTCAATATATGATCTATAAAACAGGACCATCATCGACTTATCAACTTGAAACTTTGCGAGCCTTCTTAGACAAAATAATCTTTGCTGGCCCTTTTTTCTGTAGATTTTCTGAATGAAAGGTGAATTTTAACTTGTTATCCAAAATAGTCCCAAGATATTTGTAGTTTTCTACCATCTCCACTTTCTGACCTTTAATTACTGTATGATTTTTGTATGATTCTGTATGGGGTTTCTGTCTAAAATCAATGCACATGTCCTTTGTTTTCTGTACATTAAATGAAAGAAAAGCCTTATCACACCAGTCAACAAATTCATCGACCACAGGGCCATGGGGATGTTTGTCATCATGTAGAAGGCTATATTTCACTGAGTCATCTGCAAATTTTAATATTACCCTATTATCATGCCGGCAGTCATCAGTGTACAAAATGTAAAGAAGAGGGGAAAGGACGCAGCCTTGAGGGGACCCGGTAGACAGGGTCATCTCTCTATACATGCATCCATTCACTCTGACTTTCTGTGTTCTACATGTTAAAAAATCAAGAATCCAGCCAACCACATTAAAATCCAGATGAAAGTTATTAAGAAGTTTGTTAATCAAAATATGGGGATGAATTAAGTTAAAAGCCTATGAGAAGTCTACAAATAACAGTTCAAGATGTTTAAAAACAGTTTAATAAAGTGGCAGTGACATCCTCAACTCCCCGCCCAGCCCTATTGGCAAACTGTAAAGGACCCAATAAATGTTTAGTCTTGGTAAGAAGATATCTCTTAATCAAATTTTCTAACATTTTCATGACAAGGGAAGTCAGTGCAACAGGTCTAAAATCATTAAGAACTTTTGTGTGGCTAGTCTTAGCCACAGGAATCACTATGGACTGCTTCCAGCACCTTGGCACCCTCTGTTGGTTAAGTGACATCTGAAAGATGTAATAAAAAATAGGAGCCAACTGTACCGCACAAGAGGAAATCAGTCGACCATTGATATTGTCTGGTCCTGGGCTTTTTCTAACCTTACAGCATTTAAAATATTCAGCCACAGAAGTAATGTTGAAGGGGGTATACCACAGCAAGAAAGCTTATTTTTCAGATTTAAAATCTCGTTTCTAAAATCAGAAGAATCTAACCTAAGGTAAAACATATTAAACTCTTTTGCCAATTGATTATCAGAATTAAAAGCAGGAAGAACCACCTTTCTATTGCACTTGATCTCTGACCCAACAATTGTTTTCAGTCCATTCCAAACTAAGCCCAGTCTGTTGGAGGCAAAGTCTTTCTCCAGCTTTTCCTTGAACTTCAATTTTGCCTTTTTTATGTCATTCTTAATTTACCTTCCAAGCAAATTCACCTCATTGAGGTTTCCTACACGGAATGCTTTCCTCTTTTTGTTTAACAGATCTTTCAATGATTTTGACATCCATGGTTTAATATTAGGAAATATTTTCACTGTTTTCTTTGGGATCACACATTGTTCACAGAAGGTCACATAGCTACTAATGACATCAATTAATTCATCAATATCACTACAAGAGTCTTTAAACATGTCACAATCTGTTATGTCAAAGCAATCCTGCAGGATGAGTTTGGAATCATCAGTCCAGGTGTTGATCTGTCTAGTGATGGTTTTACCTCCCCTAATTGCACACAATTATGGTCAGCCCCACCCAATGGGGAGAGGGGGACAGATTTATATGCTCCTTTGACATAACCATAACACAGGTCCAGAATTGTATTATTACTGGTGGGACAGGTGACATATTGATAGAAGTCCTTATGAGTTTTTATTAATGAACAACGGTTAAAATTGCCAAGGATGAATATAGGGGCATCAGGACACTTGGACTGCAGCTTCTGTGTCACTTTTAGTATGGACTCCAACGCTTGGTCCTCGTTGGCTTTTGGATGAATATACACAACGACAGTGAATATCTGTTGAAATTCCCGGGTAATATAGAGAGGCCGCAGAGACATGGACAACAGTTCAATGTGTTTAGTGCTTACCTTCCCTCTGACCAAAACAGTTTTACACCAGCGTTCATTTACATACAAACACACATCCCCTCCTTGTGATTTGCCAGTAATGCCAGCATCTCGGTCCAGGCGTCCTGGCCCGCCAAATCCTTCAATAGTCATTTCTGGGTTTGAGTTTCTGTCTGAAAGCCAAGTTTCTGTAAACACTAATAAACATGCGTCTCTGAATTCATGCTGAAATCGTACCTGTGCTTGTAGCTCTTCCAATTTGTTGCGGAGAGATTGCACATTAGAAAGAATAATGGACGGCAGTGGGATGCGAAATGCCCATTGTCTCCATAGCCGCAGGAGCAAACCACCACGTATGCCCCGCTTCATTGATTTGCGTGGTGGAGCATTTATTCTTTTCCTATTGCCTTTCTTAAGGTCAGTAAAATAATCCAAAGATGGAAAAATTAGGTTCGGAGGCGGATCGCTCCACTGCAGAAGAAACTCCCTACTATATTTCGTCCCGGCCAAATGGTCTTGAAATAATTGTTGACTGGAGGAAAGGCAAAGCACCATCCATAGTAGAAAAAAGTAGCCAGGGTCTCCATTATGCATCCAAAGCATTAAAAATAAAAACAACGGGAACACATGAATTGCTTACATGAACAAACAAACGTACTTGCTGCTGATCACCGCAAGAGCCGCGCCCATCTGCTTTACTACCAAGAAGCTGAAAAAATAGACCCTGACACCATATAGTTATAATTATGATAGCGCTTAGGACTCCACCACTATGACCTTCCAATCACAGACCAAATTCAGCAGCGTGTCAGAGGATTGTAACGTTAGCTTCAAAGGAGTGACAGTGGAGACAGTCAATCACACAAGAGATCCAAACAACAGAGAGACAATCAAGTGCTGGTGGGCGGTCTAAACTCAGAGAACCACCCCCCCCAAAAAAAACAAAAAAAAAGTTACGTCTGTGGTTTATAGTGATGTATGACTCAGTGCCTAACACTTACATTACTAACGCACACCTTTAAAAGAGACTGGACAAGTTTGGCTAATAATCTTTTAATTCTCAGGTGGTGCTACATTTATTAACTAGAAACTTTCCTCACTAAAAATTATATTAATAAACATAAAAGTAAGAATTATTGATGAATTAATATAGCCAAACACCTCCATAAATAGATAAACAAAACTGGAGCCTTTGCTTGAAAGATACAAGAATGAAAGTATGAACTTATTTACAGATATATATTTACAGGTATATCAGGCTTTCAGTGGAAGGGAGCAGTGTTTGAGCAGTCGTCCAGTGTCTTCAACTCAGCAACTTTGTCCCTATATACAGAAACTTCAGACCCCTCCAGACTTTTTTTTTTCCATGTATGGACAACATGGAAAATTACATAATTTAGTTATTTCTAGTAGGACAGATAGATGTTATTTTGTGGATCTGCAGATTTGTCCAACATATGGCCTGTGGGATAAAAGATAAACGTTTTCTTGCGTGACCTCTGACCGCAACTTAAGACTCAACTTTTTCAAACAGCAAAATAACATGAAGGGTTGAATTAGCCAAAATAAGAGGTCTACTTCAGGAACTTGCAAAACAGACAGGATTTACTCATTTCCATCATCGTCAATGAATAACTCTGTGTCAGACTCAAAATCGACAAAACTGAGAAACTATTATATGATATCCTAGAAGTTATACTCTGAATAAACAGGCAAAATAAAAACTGATCTTTAGGGAATTAATAAATCATGTAGGACGACAAAGGCCTTCCTATCTAAAACGTCTAAAACACATTTTTATAGGATAATGTAATTATCGCTCCAGACATAAAATTAAATCTCAACCTAAAAAGTTTAACCAGGTTCTGCAGGATTCACCACAAACATTTCCAATAGATTTACCGGAAAATCAGGAGTTAAAATATTTTTTACAGATATCCGACTTAGCAGTAAACAGCACTTCAGCTCTACCTTGTTCAACACCCATCTTACCCTGTAAAGATATCATTAAAACAGCAGCAGAAACTAAAAAAAGGCAACAGGAGCCTTATTATTAACTATAAAAAAGGACAAACTTATTGACAGCAGCATTACCATCATGCTTACCAGAGCAATACTAGCATAATAAAAACAATGCCCACATTACAATGATTATTTGCGAAGACCCATTTACAGCAGCTGATGAACTGAAACAGTAAACAGCGAACAAGAGGATAGCGATATAAAAGCTGAAACTAATAAAATTCACTCAATAGAAGATGTAGCTAAATTAGCTGCAATTTGAAGATCTCCTGCATTGTTACACTAGGTGATTTGCTCCAAGCCTCCCTTCATTTGTCATAAATGCCTTCAACAACATTTTCACCATAGCAATCCAAAACAGGGGCAACAGTTTCAAATCCCCAAAGCCATAAAATTCAGCAATGCTAACTGGCCAAATATTAATGATTTTCCCTGTTTAGCTGCAGATTTGGGGCACCAGCAGAAGTAGGTGATGAATTTACCTTCAGTGTAAAGTGCACAGAGTGGTCAGTACGATGAGAAAAGTAGTTATAAATTAGTCCATTTTACCAAATAGTTTGAACAGGGCAGGTTTAAGAGAATGTGGGAGAGTACAATATCAGTGGCTAAAATTGAACACACAGGTATGAGATTAAAACAATGGCTAAATAATATAGGAAGCTGTTTTTTAGCCGTCTTGTTTGGATGCATTAACTGTTTTGTTTTACAAAAATGTATATGAGTAAGAATCACATATTAAAGCAAAACTAAAGAAGTTTCAGGTTTGTCCAATTTAGGCGGCCAGTGTGGACAAAATGATTAGTGTTGTTATGAAGGAAGATTGCATTTCCCATGAGGACCAGCGCATATCATCGTAAAATCCTGAACTCCCAGTCGTCTGCAGTTGGATTGAAGTACATTTCTGTTTCTAGTGTCTGTTTGAAGGATGAATAGCGACTAGGTAATGAATCTAATTGTGGTGAAACAATGTCATATGATGACGTTGGAAGTAAGAAACGGGGGAAGTGATGTATAACAAAAAGCATATAGTACGTTTGTAGATGTTTTCTGTGGCAGGGTTGCTGCCACCCTCCTCAAAGTTGCTTAGTGCCGGGTTAAGCAATACAGACCTCTTCGGGCCATGACAGAGGTGTCATTCAATGAGCTGAAAGTCGACGTATGATACCAAAGGTTATGAAAAGATTGTATGAAGGTTGAAAATTTAACTACTGTTTCTATAAACCAATCTGAATCCATCCAAGCTAATTTCAATTAATTCAAATTTTTGCTTTTGCTAGGAAACCTAAAAAGCTAGTATTATATCCACACTGCTTAAGAAACAATTAATATACAGACAAAGATTTTAGGCAAGTAAGAATGGGTCATTTAACTTCACATTCATGGCTGACTGAAAGTAGACCTGTTTAGCCCTCTAACAGCAAATTACAAATTGCTTAAAGACGGGAACTGATGTGTCCTCCTGCTGAGCTAACTCTACCAGTTTACCCCGATTGCATCAAAGTCAGAGAGAATTAAGCTGTGAACAGTAGATGGAAGTAAACCAAAGAGTCGTATTGAAAAACACAACTTAAGTTAGGATTGAACTCTTTTGACCTTCAAATGTTTGCTTAGCCTGGTGACTGAACTAACTAAACTGATTTAACTGAATATAATTTTAACAGTGATGTGAAGAAAGTGTTTTAACATCAATTTGCCTATATTTGTTGTTCTTCTCCAAATTTTACTTTGATAAAATAACTGTTATATATATGGGCATTAGTACTTTTACTAATGCAAAGAACAATTCACTCGCTTTGCTGTTTCCTATGATTCACACACAGGTAAGAACATCCAACTGTTATTCTCTACAAGGGTGTTCTGAGCCATTAAGGACAGATAAATATGTCAGTCATTGACAAAACATAGTCAGAGTGGAACACTAAGGTCACACCAAGAGAAAATTTACCCCAAAGTCAAAAGATACAGTGCAAACAAAGCTAGAGCCAAATTTGAACCTTGAGGCACCTTATAGCTAAGAGGCTTTTGAATTAAGGGAGTCCAAATTTTTACAAAAAGTCCCATGAGTTAAGTATGACTGAAAGCACTGAAGAACTGGCTCAACTCAGCACATGATTCCAGCATTACAAAGAGGATCTCCTGATCAACTGAGTCAAACACTTCCTGCAGGTCCAGCAGCAGGAGGGCAGCAGAACTACCAGAAGGTATGTGCAGTAGACCACTTTCCACAAGAATGAATAAAGATCCATCAATAGAAATATATGACAAGACCAAAAGGTCCAAAAGAAACATTGAAATGGGCTCCACCAATCCCCCAGCTCTTTTTGTCTGCGACGTTGTCCTACACAGTCCGTTATGTGATGGCACAACCATTGAGTTTTTCCTCAGATTTTATACCACAAATGTTTGTTTAGACTGGATGTAATAAAGAAACATTAACCTATACTCAACTCTCTGCCCTGAAGTGAGTCTATCTAATTTTTTCTTAAAGTAAAACCATAACAACCATGTCATTTACCTATTTGGAAATACCCTAAACATAAGTTCTCATATATAATCAAAATTACATGCTAAAGTTCCAAAACTTATAACAACATCAACATTACACTGAACCTGTTGTGTGTGTGACTGAAGTGGGGAAAACTGTGACCTAATTTAAAAACAGATTCAAATTAATCACATTTATTGGACTTTCTATTCTTCAAATTGCTTAAAAGTACTTGCTTTGTGAAAGGGGAAAAAAGATTAAGCAGACAGCATCTGCAAAAGAGTGGCAAAAGTTTGGACAAATAATTTAACTTTATAAACTACACCATCTGTCCAAATTGCATCAGTCTACATTTAGAAGACACACATACACACACACACACACACACACACACACACACACACACACACACACACACACACACACACACACACACACACACACACAAAAATTTAGTATTTGCCTTTCTGTTCTGTTCATTAAAATGCATGTGCTTCTTCAAAGCGCTGACAACAATGATGCCATCTGGTACTAGAGAAGGAGTGTGTGTCTGTACATCCATGAGACGAACATGTCTATGGAAATGCCTATACATGACTCTGACACATGCACACTTTTTCAAAATCAAACATTCAAACAATAAAGCATATTCCACCTTAAAATTCCTACACACACTCTACAACAGATACTTTGGACATGTTGCTTTCATTTACGGGTCATCCCTAGAAGCCCAAAAGCCCTTGTCAAAGCAAATACCCCTCTTCTGCTCTAAGTGTGTTGCACAAAGGGCCAATTTCAAAGGCAAATTCCACTTAGACTCAAAAGAACTGTGTATATTCTAGTACTCCAGGCAGAAATTCATCAAAGCTTAATGTTCTCTTCACAGAAAATAACTTAGTGCAGAGGCTTACTGTCTATGTGAGCTTGTGTTTATGCAGCATTTCACTGTTGTCTGACAGCTGTCTAAAGCACCAACCACTCTCTGCAAAACCACATGCAGTAAATCTGTTTAAGGTTTATTTAAAGATAATACATGCTTTGATGAAAGCTAGTTTAGCTAGTTTTATGTTAGACGATATGGAAAACAAAAAAAGTCATACACTGAACAACAAAAAATGTATTAAATCTAAAGTATTACTGCTTCTTCAGTCAGAAAATATAGTTATCATCTTGGTTTTCCACCTTTAATGCATGCTTTGTGAAAAGACATTGTGTACTTGAATCGTTTTAGATTATGTTACACTTTATTTCAAAAAAGGATATCAAAAGCAGACATGGACAAAATTTATGAAGCAAACCTGATATTTCACCATAATGGTGACAAAGTGTGGGGAAATAATCTGCAAAGGATAGTGTTCCCAGAAAGGAGGAAGTGATGAAGAGGACATTTTGGAATACAAAGAGACCACAAAGAGGCAAGAAGGAATGCAGCAAAAGACAAATACCTACAATAAGAAAAGCACGTTATGATAAGTCAACTAAATGGCAAAAGCAAGATTTGGGAAATCAATAGCTTTGTCCTGACATTTATTAGAAATCCTGATGGTTTAATAAGGTATTCAAGTCAGAAGTAGTAAAAGGTATAGTGAGGATCAGTGCGACCATCCAAGATAAAACATCCAAGCTCCAACAATACAGTAGGAAGATTTTCTTGAATGACTCAGTTAATCTCAAACATGGAATGACCAAATCATACCAATGGCTAAACAGTTCCAGACTGAAGCGTAGCACAGAAGGACTCAAGCCTCAGTATACTGTACCAAGCAAGATCACAGGCTCAGGTTGTGCAAAGAGGCCCCAGAAACAATCCGCCATATCACAGTAGTGTGTAAAATATTAGCACAAAGGGAATAGATGGAACCCTATAAACACACTATTATGACAGAACAGAAACAGTATTTTGATTAACTGTATAGGCAATAGTAGCTGTAACACCTAAAATAAAACAATTATTTGCATAAACATTGTCTAACATGTCCTTATTATTATATTCTGTTTATTCAAATTCAAAAATACTTTCTTCTGGGTAAAGAAAAAAGCTTTAGGTTAATCATTTTATCCTTCTTACTTCAATCCACAAAATAATCTAATTAGTACATTTTTCAGTTTCCCTGTGTGACTGTCTGTTTATTTATAATGAGATCAGTATCCTACTATTAGTAATCTTAGTTTTTCTTTAAATAAAATAAACAAATATATATATATACATATATATATATATATATATATATATATATATATATATATATATATATATATATATATATAATGGAATGGAAAGTGTGAACCCTACCTTTCACTGAGGTGTTGGGTGGTGGACCCTCAATTCGAAGGTTCCATGGAGGATCCCCCTGGTTAGCAAAGTCCCTCATCTTCAGGCAGCTGATTGTGAGCCGGATGATGGAGGCCTTGTCCAGTTGGCTGGTGATGGCACCAGGCAGCGGCAGCATCTTTGCTAATTCATAGAATTCAAAGTTCTCTTTTCCCCGCCGTGACCTTGCAGCATCCCTTGACTTTTCCTTCCGGAGAGCCTGGAGCCTGGACAACCAGCAACAACAAAGCAATGTAAGTAATCGAATTATAAAGATGATTTACCGAATCTGATTTAATCGAGTTGTCTGCAAAGCAGAAAAAAATATCACAGACTCTAGTCCATTAACTACTTTATCAAATAATGTGTCTCTGATCTTATTTGAATGTAGATCTTAGTTGGTAAAGTTAAAGAACAGAAAAATATAAAAGCTTAGACTAGGCTAAAAAAGTAAACTTTTCAGAGCAGTCCTCTCTTTAAGAGTCACTCTTCTGGATGAAACCATGAAAATAGGCTTAATATAACAGAACTATACATTAAAGTAATGCCACTCAAAATTTATGGTTTTCCTTCATTTCTTATTCATTAAATTTTACTAATAACGTTCAACTCTGTTACTTTACATCAAAGAATAACTCTGTTTACTTTCTCTCTCACCCTTGAAAAATAACAGTGACAAACACTTTTTCCTGCGGCCGCTCATCATCATGGGACGCCGTTATGAATTAACCTGGCAATAAATCAGCTGCTAAAAACCTCTGTGGGCTTCTTGTTTGCCACACACACACACACACACACACACACGCACGCACGCACGCACGCACGCACGCACGCACGCACACTAACACACACACACACACGCACGCACGCACGCACTCACGCACACAAACACACACACACACACACACACACACACAGGAAGACAGGTGATTAATTTTTGCTGCAGAAAAAAAATCAAGGGGATGGAACGAGGGGATGAGATGGAGAGATAGCACACACAGTTGTTGGAGGACTTGTTTAGGGCTAGAGATGAAAAATGGCTGTCATCTGGCCAAGAATATCATTTTCATATTGTTTCTCATTCATTCAGAGATCACAAACACTAAATGGAGAAGAAGAAAATTTGCCATTTTGTGACTAACTTCTTTTGTATGTTACAATGTGCAAGATTTTCTTCATAAATTTGAAGGGCTCTTTGTTTAAACACACATCAACATTGTATTTTTCCAATGCAATGCAATGAAGTTTGCAAGGCAAAATATAAGTGCAATTTGGAATAACAAATATTCTACTAGTACTTTAAGTACTTCTTTATTAGACCCTCATTTCTGTATTACAATTCATTTTTACTAGGTTAATGTTATATTTTAATCTTCCAAGATAATTGTGTTGTTATTTGATGTAAGCAGTAGATTATCATAACCATCATATTAAAAATACAGAGGAATTAATCAATATAATGTGTTTCCCATGAAGAATTGAGTCACTTAAATGAATAAGGAAATAGTTAAAGGTAATAATTTGTACAGTTTCTCCCAAGGATTGTAATTTCGTTAAACAAAGATTATATAAAACTGTAATGAACCATTTGACACGCCATGTTAAACAGAATATTTCTGCTGTGCTGTTGCATGTGACTTAATCATGACATTAGTGTGTCATTTATCATTGCTGTGAAAACGGACTTGCATCTGCATTGCTTACTAAACAATGGTGCAGAGGGCTGGTACAGATGAAGTGTGACAGGACTGATCCTCATCCTGCGTTTCTTTGAGATGTCCAAAGAAACCATGGTAACTTTAATTAGTTTTGTGTAAAATGTTGCATGTTACGGTTTGAACTTTAGATGAAGGAAGTATTTTACCATTGTTGTCTTAAAGCATCATGTCTTCCATGGCAATGACAAAAAAGTGTGAGAGTGGTACAACACTATTTAGAAATTCATATTTTTTGTTTTATTGTATTTTAGGTTGAAAAATAGATTTAAAACACAGCAGCCATTGATTGGGTGAATTTTAAGATTAAACCAAATTTTGACGAAAAGCATATCAGACGTGTAAAAACAAATATCAAGCAAACGCTTTTGCTTTAATACAGAATTTAAAACTGAACATTACATATTATTCAGCAAGTTCGCATGTGTTCCCTTCCTTTCTCACTAATTCCTGTTTTGGGACATATGAATCTCCTCCATTGTCGTCTCTTTGTCACTTCCACTTTCCGACGTTGTCAAAATCACTTACCTGCTAATTTCAACCTCTTTGTTCAGTCAGTGAACTACCTGAGATGATCCTCTCAGGAAATCAGTGCCTACACTCCCATTATTTTAAAGTTATTGTAATTCTGTCGGCCTCTCTTTCAAACCTTCTGCTGCACAGCCCCAGCTTCATCCTGGCTAACCAACTTTTTCAAATATGCTAAAGTCTGTACAAGTTGCGTCTCCCTACTAGCATATCCAATTGGGACTGGGACTTTATTCAATAATCTTGCAGTAAATCAGAACCTTGGGCCTTTTATCAGCACCAATACCCACCTTATATGTTACACCCACACTTAACATGTTTCACTTTATAGTAAAATAATAGAGAAAGTATTTTGTTTGTGTATGCAACTGGCCACAGATGTCTAAACCTAGACGTGCAGCTATCTTTATTATCTACAACATTCAAGTAGTAAAAATGGTGGACGTTTTTTTGATAGATTCTAGCTTTCAGTTTCAAAGACATTTTGGGTAGACCAGGCCGATGCTACATTTAAAAAAAAAAACTAAAAAAAAACAGTTTTCCTTTTACTGGGTAACTGTATCCGAGGAAAGGGCAAATAGGAAACCCTTTGTGTTATGACTAGCTTTGTCAGCCTAATTGACAAATTAGTATTACTGAGCAGGTAAGGATAGCATCTTGGCTTACTCTTTACAGTATGAGTCTGTGCAAAGATTCAAATTAGAGATACAAACAGAAAGTATGAGGAGAAGCTTAGTGGGGAAAAGCTATCAGAAAGGAAATTCTCTCACACAATTTTAAAGATATGCGTTGCTAATAAGCTTCTGTATACAGTTGATCTTCCAGCAGGAGAAATGTAGTTCTACAAGGCACGAGCAGGTTAAAGCAAAGGACCAACATGAGAAGGGCCAGAGCACAGGCAATTTGACCAGAATTACAGTTACAGGTAAATGAGCTCGGTATATAGAAATTAGTCATGATTAAATGACGATAGTTATGACAATTTAATAAAATAATAACAGAGTATATGAATTAATAATTCATAAAATTACCACACTGCAGTTTTCTCTTCACCCAGTTAATTTCTACAGCTAGAGCACTGTGTAGCATAAAACTTGAAAACAAACCACATCTATTTGTAACGCTATTAAGATTTGCTCATAAGGGAAAGAAATTTGCTCATTCAGCTAAAAGCTTTATAGGAAAAAAGTCTATGTCCAACTCTTTCTTCCTAACAAATGTTATGTTTCTTACTCTGTCTGATAGCGGATTTTAAATTGTGAGAGAATTAAATGGAAACTTCTGTAACTACCTTCCAGGTGAGGAAAAAAATGCTTCTGGATCATGTTAAGCTGTTTTTTGGTCGAAAATGTAACAAAGACAAATAGTTCTAAAGGGTTTTTTATATTGATTCACATTTAATTTATGCTTTATATTTTATGTTGATTTTAACATTCTATCTATTAGTATTCCAGTATTCCATCTGGCCAGCTGTATAACATCTCATAGAAGAAAAGAGTCAGTGAAGACCTAAGTCGACCAATCCCGAGCAGTTGGTATAATCTGATCATCCTCGTTTCAATTAAGTGCCTGCATTTTCTTCGTCTCAAAGAAGGATGGCATAGTGACATTGACTCATCTTGCCTTTTGGTTTAGGCAATGCTTTGTCAGTGTTTGAGAGGGCCTAATAAATTATGTTCTCCGCATCTCTCTAAACATTTTCGTATTTGTATACTTGGACAACATACTCTTTTCTTTCTAAAGACATTACTTAATGCAAATGACATGTTCTTCAAGTTCTCCAGTATCTATTACACAACCATCTTTATGTCAAACCCAAAAGGTACAAATTCCACAAATGATCCATTTATTTTCTAGGTTTCATCTCAGTTCATCTCTTAATTTTGGAAGCTGTCGCAGCCAAGGTCAGTCTCATCACCAGACCCACATTCAAATGGTCAGACAGAAAATCATAACCAAGAGCTGGAAGCCACACTCCACTGCCTCATTTCGTCTAATTAGGCCAACTGAAACAAGCACCTCCCCTGGGTTGATTACGAACACAATATACATCTTTCTGCAGCAACCGGTCTCTTTCCATTTGAAATCTGCTTAGGTTACAACCGTCACTGTTCCCTTCGGACGAGAGGGATATCTCGTTGACCTCCTTCCACCACCATATCAAATACTGTCACAAGGTCTGGATAGACACCATCACTTCACTCCACACCTACTCTTTTGGTCAACAGGTATGGTTATCGTCCAGGGATATCCCTCTGAAAGCTATGTCCAAAAAGCTATTTTACAGTTTCATTGGTCCATTCCTGATCGAGTCAGGTATCAGTCTCCCCACAGTCCGCTTTCACCTACCATCTAGTGTAAGGCTTCATCACACGCTCAAGCTTCCAACCATCTATTGCATTAACATTGGAACACAACCTACAACCCCAGATCCACTCACCTCTCCCTGGCGGTCCTCCACACATCCAAAAGTAAGATTCAGTGCAGCAAGAATCTATTTTGGCTCAAAAAAAACCTCACGTTCTCTGTCCCTCCTTTTAGTGCGTCCGGTGCCCCAGGTCGATCATTCATTCAATCCATTAATTATTATAAGCCTTTCTAGAGTGGATCTAACATAGTCCGATGCAAATACTAAAATATAAAAATGGCCCATTCCAACACTCCAAACAATGAAAGCTAGATTTAGCATTGTATATTGTACTACTCAAGGTAACACAGGATGATATTTCTTACGATCAACTGTGATTTTGAGATATCAAACTTTGATGAACTGATGAAAGAAATTACATTTCTTAAACATGTTTGTGTGTGTGTGTGTGTGTGTGTGTGTGTGTGAGAGTGTGTGTGTGTGTGTGTGTGTGAGTGTATGTGTGTGTGTGTACTCAATGTCATGCATCTCAATATTACAAATTTAAAAACCTACCTTTAGATAAAAGGAGAACTTTTTTGCTTTATTTTGATATAAATCTTACAAATTGTAACTACTGAATATTTTCATAATTTTTCCTCCTCAAAAATGCAAATACCTAAATAATGTTGTTGGGTTTTTTTTCAGGCATCCTGTACAAGGCCAGATTATTCACCTTAACTGCTTAATTTGCTGTCAAAGAAAAGAACCAATTGAAAATCCTTTAGAGATATTGAATCCATGTTCTTGTCTTTTATTCATGCATATCTGTGACTTAAGCTTTGAAAATGTTTTGTTTCATATAAAGAAAGACAATTTTTTTTAAACAAATTAAATCTTTAGAATGCATTCTTCATAAACTCAAGCAGCTAGGACACTCTGAAGGAAAACAAAAACTGTATTACAACATTTAAAAAATTCTGTAAATTCAACCCAAACCTAACAACTATTTGTTTGAAGACTGAAATGAAAGCTGTTGGGAAAGTGACATGCAGGAAGCCAGATGGAATTTATTTGTACACAAAATAGGAAAGCATCTCACTGAGGTACAACAAATATGTCCTAATGTTTGTCTGTTGTGTGTAAGATTGTTGATATGTGTGAGTCAGCAGACAAGGAGGCGTATTTGACCTTGACTCAAAGTGACATATTTATCATGTAGTGGTGGAGTAGGTAAATGTAACACTGGCTGGGATCTGTTTCTCTGCCTGTGTGTATGTCACTGTTTGGTTTTATAAACATGAAATGAAACCTTTACATAAAATTCCGCAAGGCGACTTGATGGTGTTTTAAAGAACGTGTTGTGGCAGACACGGTGTGTGTGTATGTGTGTTTATGTGTATTTTGTCATAAAGTTCAGCGACGCGGGTCCATGCTTTATAAAAAGCTTGTTAGCCAAAAGAATAGATGTGTGGACTTGTAAATGTATTTAGCTCTGTGCATGCATGAATCTTTTTGTAGCACTCAAGTAGGAACACTGAACGGATTAGAGTTGAACTCTTTGGTCAACATGGGGTCATACTGGCTTTGAGCTGTGAGACAGCAGCCTGACATTATGCATACTTACTGTCAACCTTCTTGCATGCTAATAGTACATAAGAAAATATTTGTTTATATAAAATCCCTGTTTGGATATACAGCACTTTAGGATCTTACATCTCAAAATACATTTTATGTAAAATTATAACTGGATGAATCGTAATTGATTAGTGTTAGATATATCTTACGCATGTACAATTTGCTATTTTTGGCAGACAGTGTAATATAATCGCTACCAAGGCAACCAAAATAGATGCCTGAAAAAATTTGCTATATCTATCACTTACCCAGATTGCCCACATTACCCTTGGATTGGAAAAGAAAACTAAATAAAAAACAAAATAATAATTATAATACTTTTTAAATTGTGTAGGATAAATATCTTATAGTTATGGATGAGTATAGTTGCTTGATTCATCGACTATGTCTGATTGGTGATGTATTTCCACCCTGGGGTAAAAAAACGTGGCAGATAGACTCTTGTTAAAGTTGTACATGCGCAGTAGCTTCTCTTAAATACAAATGATGCTTGGGCATAGCTCTGAAAGAGATAAAGGTAGTTTGATTTGCAAATCACCATCCACCCAGTCAGTGAAACTGTCAAGCCGAAACATTGGGGTTTAGTTAGGTTAGCAGCTAACGGAAGGAAAAGTGCTACCGGCTTTCCTACGGAGTGATTTCCATCAAAAAAAAATACTGTTTAATATACATTAAAGTGACTTCAATAGGTGAACCCCATTGAAGTTAAAAGTCTGAAACTATTTTTGTTTTGATCGTATGCTGTGTTATAGTACAAAGCCAAGTTATATGTGTGCTTATATTGCCAATATGTTAATGTATATTAAAAAACAAACAGAAACAATATTTTGGCATTTTATAATTTGTAAAAGAAAATTATGTGAATGTATGTTTCTACAAGAAATTTGCATTGTGAAACAGTTGTACTTTAATTCAGCTTCAAACGCAGTATTAAGAAAATATTTCATCATAGCTGTTTAACAATATAAACTTTGTGTGAATAGATTTGCTGATTTAAAATATCCTTTAAAATGCTGAGGTAGAACTGTATATTGTACATTGTGAACCTTTCATAAATGAATGAGCTAACTGGGATTTAAAGAAAAACACAATTTAATGATAATGCTTTAAATTCAAATATTATAATTTTTAGCCATATTTGTGCTGTCTTATAAATCAGAGCATTGTCATTATTTTATTTATGGAAATCTAATGAGATACAAATCAGTACTTAGCTTGACCCTCCAACGAACCTAGTTATTGGTCCAGTCATATTTTTATGTACAACATCAATATTGAAATTGTTTTTTCCAACAGTGGCATGTTTGAGGTGTGACAAACATATTGCGTTTTCAGTGTTTGTGGGAGCAAGTTTATAAAAGAATATGCTAAGTTTTTTGCCTGACATACCCATCCGTAGTCGACAGCTTTGTAGTGACGCAAAGATCTTGCTATCAGTGGCTATCTAACTTTAAAAAACTAAACGAAATAATAAATTACTCTACTATCTGTGCTGCAGCTGCTCTGAAAGAAAAAGATTGTATGATTTTAAAATTATTATAAGAATATGTTGTGAAATACAAACAAAGAAACACATGAGCGAAGAAATGAAGAAGAGTATGAAGGCAAAAGATAAAACTGATGGAATGCTACATAAAGGCCCATGGAGAAATGTAGAGAGATTTAAACTTCTGATAACAGATAGCCATCACTAAGACACATGCAGGCTGTGGGTTCTGAGGCCAGCTAATATAAATGTGACTCTGTACAGATGAATAATACAAATTGGTGGCAACTTAAAAGACAAATATATGTTTCTGTTAAAAATTAGCTTATAGATGAAAAACATCCAATCTCCCTAACCACTTTAACCTTTTTTGTCCACCTCTGGACAGATATCTCAGAGACTGATCCTGGAATTTACTGCAGCCAGTTTACAAGTTTGAGGATTTCAGCTCCATGTTCACTAATTTCCCCTAATTTAAATATTTTCTGTTTTCTTAGGTTTCTCATGATCCTTTTTCTTTATAATTCTGTTGTAGAAATGTTTTGTCTTCTATAACTTTTATGAACAATGTCTAGTTGTTTGACATTCACTGGTATATTTATCAGTTTATTTTTGAAGTCTGAAGAGTGCTAAGCTCTGCATTCTCATAATCATTATCACTCTAGCCCATCCTCAATTCAAATGTTCCTGTGCTGCCAGTGTGGTAGATTCTTCTCTATATTTATCTAAAGCTCTTTTTCTAAGAAGCATAATTTGTCTCTGTAGGTACATTGTTGTAGCTGACTTACTTGCCTTCTCATTGAGGTTCATGATTATTTGTAGGATCACAAAGTATTTGTATGCATTGTTAACATTTGCGATGTTACATTCTGGTAGTTAATTTTCCCTTCTTGGTAAATGACCAGCCACACTTTTCCTTTCGGAATGACATTTCAATGTCTTGAAGTCTCAATTATTCTTAGTTTAGAGATTAAACTCATCCATGCATAGGAGAAAACTGATGGAGTGCTTGAGTTTTTACCATGCAGAACAGCAGAAGAGATTGATCATCTAGGTATATTCCAAACGTGATGGTAATTTGGGAAAACTATATGACCTATGTGTCCTGATAGATACAAATCAAAATACTCCAATATTAGTGTGTGTGTGTGTGTGTGTATCTTGAACTTTCCTGTGTCGTTTGTAGTTATCTTTTCTTTCTTCCAGCAGCAGATGTTTGGTAAGTATCACTGCCAACACAGACTTATGTATTAACTGGAGAGCCAATTCATCCTTGTTTGCTAAGATGTCTGATTGGGAATTCCATGTACTGCAAAGACATGTTTGGTTGTTGAATGTTGAATCTCTTTCTGGAAACCTTCCATAATCAGGATTGTCTAACCATTACTCACTAATTCTGTCCCACAATTTTGCTGGTTGAGTTTGGCTGCCAGTTGTTCATGGAGGTAGTGCTTCTTTTTTGTTTAGTGTCTTTTTGCCAGAAGGTGCCCGAGGATAGTATACCTATATCACTCTATAGTGTTAAGTTATTTAAGTTTTTCTATAGTTATGCTGCTATAGGTTTAGACTGCTGGAGGACAATCTGACCACTTCTCTCTCTGCTACTTTCTTCCTTTGTCCAATCTACTTAGTTACCGTTATTTCAACCTTGTTAACCTTTTGTTTTCTCTTAGTGTTCTTCTCTCCACAGTAACCACACCTGGCC
>JAVLVB010000197.1:984474-996373 GCA_032876305.1 Orestias chungarensis
TTCCAGAGGAGTGAATGCTGCAAGTCAATGACTCGATGCAATCTGCTGGGGTTCCTTAGATTGGAAACTTTTTCAAATTGATTTGTTAGAATGTATCCTTGATTTTAATTGATTTTTTGTAAAGTGCCTTGAGACGACACCTGTTGTAAATTGGCGCTATATAAATAAACTGATTCTTGATTCTTGATTCTTGATATTTCAGTGCTTCACACTCAAGATTACAGGGTCTTGCTCTAGGAGACAACTGTAGTCAATCTTTAGCTCCTTCAACCATTATGAAATTGTGTTGTGTGTTGCCATCATTTCCCAAATGGTACTTCACCATGTTACAAGAGTATTTGTTAGGTTTACAAGGTAGGACTGACTTTAAAAAATAAGGTTTACATGCTTTTCCCTTGTGCATGTTCAATTTTGATGGAGCAATTATACTTTTAATTACCTTATTGTTTTCTTTCTTTTATAGAGTTAATATAATGACTCTACAGCTACTCTTTAAATCATATATTTAAGTCACATTGTCATTATTTATGATGATTTAAATATCACGATTTAAATGGTTTGACCAAAAAGGTAAATTTTCTCATTTTCTCCATTAAAAAAAATGCACAATCATATATAC
This sequence comes from Orestias chungarensis, assembly GCA_032876305.1. Classification (NCBI taxonomy): domain Eukaryota; kingdom Metazoa; phylum Chordata; class Actinopteri; order Cyprinodontiformes; family Cyprinodontidae; genus Orestias; species Orestias chungarensis. Next base: position 985,094 of record JAVLVB010000197.1, read on the forward strand.
TCTTAAAAAAATCAACTTAACAACCGAGGATTTTAAACAGAAAAAATAGTGATGAAAAAAAATTACTTTTGTAACTTTACTTCTGATTATTTTCTTCCCCTTATTTTCTTCTTTTAAACCACTTCTTCCTATACAACCAATCAGGTGACCCACAGTCAAGGTTCCACCCCGTCAACTCCAGCCAGAAGAAGAACACACACACTTACACACACAAACTGAGACAAAAGGCCCTTCAGAAGGAGGGTAATTGCTTCCATGGCAATGGGAAAGGAAGGCAGAGAACAAGTGTCACTTTGCATTAAGCCCCGCCTGCTGACATTGCCATGGTGATGACACCACTGCTCACTATATGTGTGTGATCACTGATCAGGGAAGTGCCAAAAGCAATCTACCTACAAGGAGGTATGATACGACAGGAAAAGAGGGGAGAAAAGACGAAGAGCCAATAGCTGATGAAAAGGCCCAAATAAAATAGAGAAATCCCAATGTGACAAAATTAGGTAAAGTATGAAAGTAAACTATAAAAAATAATAATACAGATATGAATTTTGTATTGATTATAAATATGCAACAATTTAACTTAAACCCAAGTCAGACCTATGTCACAAAAAACAAAGATTTCAGACTATTTAAGGTTGTTATTAAATAAAAAATATTCACAAACAGCAGACTGTTAATGATGTATAACAATCAATAATAATCAGACAAAAATGAACACTATTTAATACTAGTATTTATTATGAGTTTTGGTCATGTTTGGAAAAAATGATTGTATCTCACATCTGATGTCTCAGTCATCTGCTATCAAGCAAAAACGACTTTCTTTTTTTTCAAAATAAATCTTGTGATTTGTGAGGATGACTGTGTCTGTTATCATCCATCAGGACTACTGGCAGCTAAATGGAGCTACTGGACGATCATTTAGCACCTGACGATTAACCTCCAACAATAGTCTTAAGCTTTCTGTGCCATGTTATACTTCTAGAAGACTGTTGTGCTGTTTAGAAAGTTACTGCTGAAATAATCTTGTTTCCTGGTCCTCATGTAGGACAAAATTCCACTTACCTTTCTCTGACAGAGAAAATATCTTGTCTCCGCTCCTGCCAGAAATGTTCCCAGACAGTTGCTTGTTTCTGGAACTAACCCGCCACAGTAAGAGGGATCCATCAGAGGCCGTGCAGGAGAGCTCGTAATCCACCGGTGCATCTCGTCAAACGATCACCGGCAGTATAAGAGAAGCTGGTCACCAGTTATTCGGCACCACGACAACACAAGCCATTGTTTCTGTCTGCTGATTCCAAAGGAGTGAATGCTGCAAGTCAATGACTCGATGCAATCTGCTAGGGTTCCTTAGATTGGAAACTTTTTAAATCGATTTGTTTATGATGTATCTTCGATTTTAATTGATTTTCTGTGAAGTGCCTTCAGACGACACCTGTTGTAAATTGGCGCTATATACATAAACTGATTCTTGAGACTGATACCAGTCTTTACCAAAAAGTAATGGCACCAAGCCCTCCTGTGATGATCTTCTGAGATTATTTTGTGTGCTCCGAACGAATTTGTACTTCCTTTCACAGTGGTTTACCTATGCTTACCAGATCCTCATTAACTTCACTCTGTGGACAACTCCATGTAACACAAATCTTTCCAAAATTCTTGATTCCATTTCCATCCGCTTCTCTTCCTTGAGTTCTGTACGCCTGGTCCAGCCTGGCAGTTTCTCTCTTCTCCCATCATCAGCCATCATTGTACATTTAAGTATGCATACCAGTTACCTCCACTAATTTATCCTTTTTTTCAGAGCTTACAATCATCCCTGTCGCAGTCCAACTCAGAAACTCTCACCCTATCACGTTTACCTAATTTCTGCCTCCTGTTAGGACTCTGCATGTGTGATAGGAATTAAGCGAAAACCATGGCATTGCTTTCTGCTCTCTGCTGTCTTGACTAATATCAAAAAGTCTGTGCTTAAAAATCTGATCATATCACCACATCTCCTTTCAGAATCCACTGAATCCTGAACCGAGACAAGCCTCCATATTCTATACAATACTTCTCATAATATTGTAAAATACATTTGGCTTGTTGTGTCTTGTTAAGCCAGTGGTGGTGAATACTGCATGTAGTTTTAAAAACTTAGATAGAAAAGGACAAAATCATCAGGCCAGACTAACCTAGAACCTTGTTCCATAACAAGCAACCTGGGTTAATAAATAGCTCAATTGGAAAGTCACCCGACCACTTTGTGTAGGTGTTGTACGTAAATTCCCCCAAAAATATGTGACAAAATACGGAAAAGATAGAGTATGATTATTTAAAATATATTATACAGCATATCTGTTCAAATCTTGCTTAACTAGGCGCCATAATCTTTTTTTAACAACATTGACAACCAAGGTTTATCAAATAAAAAACTATTTATATTTTTGAGCTTATTTTTCAAACCCCAGTAACTTTTTTGCTGATGGCTAATAAACTGGTTGTTCTAAGTGCTTCTCCAGTAGAAAGCTATTTCTATATTAATAACAAACACTTTTGTTACTATTTGTTTTGTAAGATTACTAATCTAACTTCCATCCTAAATTGATTTCAAATAGGTGTTCAGATTATAAAAGCCCTGTTTATTTAAATATATGCAAAACATTTAAATATCATTTTTAATATCCCGACTATTTAAGCAATCATATAATAATCCAAAGACTATTTACAATGTTCATTTGTGCTTCCAGACTTTTTGTCATTTAATTTCACAGCAACAGTTATCTCCAATTTAAAGGCAGACATTCATTATTGTTCAACATAGCACAATTAACCAAAGCTCCTCTGACTAATGAGATAATAAATATAATGGGGGTAATAATGTGAACTTTATGGATGCAAGCTCAGAGTATTAATTACAAAGTATAAATATTAACATGAACTAATGACTTTAGGGTATCAATATTTTGTGATGTATTTTTTTCATGTCAAACCACCAACAGAAACAAAAGAAATACGGGAAAATGAAGAAATTGATTAATTCAAAGTGGGTTTTTTCATAAGACTCTAATTTAATATATCTTCCCTTAAAACATTAATAATGTTTTATATAATCGTCAATATTTTGAATGAATCCCCTTGCATCATGAGTTTGTCCCAGGCCCAGAAGGCAGTCTACTGTTCTGTCCATAAACATTCAGACCAGACTTTGTGACAAAAGGCAACCTTGGTGGAGTCCAACTCTCTCCAGAGACAAGTCTATCTTACTACCGGCAAAGCAGACCAAGCTTTGACAACAGTAACACAGGGACCTGCCATCCCAAATCAAGACGTCTAATTCAATACAGTTCTTCAATTGTAGCCTATTTTTGTATTATATTTATATCTGCTTTCCCTTCTCTTCTGTAGCTTACATCTATTTTACACATTTTCTGTTTCCTCTCATCACCAAGGACTTTTTTTTAACTTTCCTTCACTCAATCCATATGTCCTCCTGTTCCTCCTCTCCACTCCTCCTCCACCTCCCCAGGTTCAGCAGTGTGGAACAGTTCAGTATTAGCTCTGAAATTAGCAGCAGTCCCTCGTTAAAGAGTTGGCAGGAGCAGACACACCCACACCCACTCTCACAGTGGGAAGTGTTAATGGTGTAAAAGCTGCTGCCACCTTGGAGACACAAAATTACTTCAGATCGCCTTTTGGTTCATGTCTTTATCAGTCCTCCTCCTTTTCTTTTTCTTAACACAGGCAGTTTTTCTTTATTTCCTTCTTTTTCTTTGTCCTTTCTCTTTAACTACTTCTGATTTCTATCATTTCTTCCCTCCTACTTGTCCTCCTTTAACCTTCAAACAGACAACTCTCCATCTCCTCCTCTGGCCTGCAGCCAGCAGACAGTAAATGAGTCTCTCTTCCCTGGCAACCCATAACAGCTCCTCCCTTGTACTGTTTCTTTGGTCCCTTCAATTCTTTTTTACACGTTTTATCACTTATACCATACTGTCTTAATTTTAATAAGCCTTTCTTCTTTACTTACTTCTTTAAGCTTTGCAGATGTTCTGCCTTTTTTTAACAATGTAAACATTTTGTTAATGCCTGTTACATTCTCTAACTTTCTTTTATTGTTGTCTTTTCTTTTACTTTTGAGGGAATGGTTTCTACTAACAATTCCAGTATTCCAGTATACCCTATTTAAATCATTGTAATCAAGAACCCAATTATATAACAACTTATGCTTTCAAATTAAAAAGTCAGTATGCTGATTAGCAGCTTTGCATGCTTTCATATAATTCATCTGGCTTCCAGGACCTAGTTAACGTAAATTCTAGGCCTATGCTTGAGAACTGTAATTAAAACTGACATGCCCAAAATGTATTTAATATATTCCAGTAACAATAAGATTCATTTCTTTTTTTTTTTTTTGTCTGGTATTAAACATAAAAGGGCAATTCCATAGGCTACCATAAAGGTCTAAAAATCAACATTCATGGTAATATTTCAGGGTAAAAACGACGTGATGTGAATATCCATTTAAAAGTAAGCAGTTGCCAACCAAAACCTCAGCCAAATCACAGTAGAGGCTCTGACCATTTACTCTAACATAATCTATCTCAAAAAAGTGAAGCATAGAAGATTTGGAGGAGTATTAGCTAAAACAATCTATTACTTTGAGCATAATAGAAAAGTGCAATGACAAAACAAAAAAGAATCTTAAAATATTCAAAGCATCAGACACAAAAAAAGATCAAACCAGTTTAAATAATAAACTGAACTTCACTGCAATTTTGCTAACTCAAATTAAAACATTTGTAACAGATTTGGGATCTGTTTTTATTACTGAACTGAAATGACTTTTTTTGTAAAATGCGCAATTGTTGAGACAGTTGAGGAATTTGGTCTTTTCAAACAAACTGAACTAAATTAAAATTATTGGCTTTTATAAATGGACTGGCTTTATTTTTCCGTTAAACCCCTACTTCCAACATAATATATATTTTTCTATTTTGGTTTTACTTTGAGGTTTTGAGGATCAGCTGTCAAACAGGTGGCAGATTGCAGGTGGGTGGAATCTTAGTATTGAGATGCTGAGCTGGATTTCTTACAAGCGGGAATGGACACCACTGACTCAGCAGCAGATGGGAAAAAATAAAACTACTGAAAAGGTAGTTTGAATGAGCAGAAAATATAGCCACTCCATTTAAACATTTTTCTAAACGTCCCTTTGTGTTAGATGACTTCAAGAGCTCTTAGGCAATCTAGGAAACAGATATTTACCAGAAAAGTTTTTTTATCTTTTCGGTTAACTGAGAATTTCCAAACTAACAATAAATCTAACCAACAGATTTAAGCTCATAATTTCCAGCCAAAACTCAAAGTTACATGTTTTATAATGTTTAAAATGACGTTATAATATACATATCTAACCCAACATAGTTGCTATTCAGTGTTGTTATTATTCAAATTAAAGGAATAAATTACTACCTTCATTAACCTCAAGTCAAATTTTTATTTAGAGGTGGATTTCTTTGTCCCCCACAAGTTTTTTTTCTGTAGCGTTGAGAAAAAGTGTTTTCACATTAAAATGTTTTCTAAAGCTAGGTTTGGTGATTTGACAGTCAACTAAATCGTAAATTAATAGAAATGTTCCTATTTCCTAACCTATCCTCACTTTGACCTATATGTCTTTTGCAAACAGCAACTGCCAGAGTGGAAAAATAAATTCATGTTCCCTCAATGGAATGTTTTAATTTGATCGTATCTACATGTTGATCAGTCTGCCAATCAGAGCGAGTGAAATGTTTCCTTTCAGGTGTTCTTTTTAACAAATCCACACACCTGCCTGTCTGCTACCTTGAGCGCTCTGCGTGTGTTCTTGTATCTGCACCTCTCTGACACAAATCCTGTTTGTACAAAGCAACAGAAAGCTGAATAATTGATGCTGGATGTTGTTCACAGCATGCTCTCTCTCGAGCCTTCTTACACCTCGTGCTTTCCAAAAATCTCCCATCTCCAGAAAATTCCCCTCCTGTTGTTGTTATTGTTGCTGTTCACTGTGTCAATAATAATCAAAAGAGAGAAAGAGACAAGAGTCAGAAGAGACTTGAGAAAAAGACTGTCATGATGTAGAGTGGAATAAACAATGACTGAATGGTGAAGTGTGCTGAGGATAATAAGTCTGAATGTGTGTGACATCACATATTAACTGGTTGTTAGATATTAAACGAAAACACTTGTCATTATCATTGTTTTCTAGGGAGTTTCAGTCATTTGCAAAATCTTAACTATTCATATTGTCCACTTAAATCTCAAATGGCTTTTTTTTAGCTAATAAAATGATATTACTGTAACCATGGTGATAGGCAGATGAAGGACAGGAAATGTTAAAGATTTCCGCTGACAAAGTGAATAACTTGTTCATGAAGACTGTAGATTACTAGCTAACAATCTGACCACAAGGACTAAAAGATTATTCCATGTTCCCTGGCTTAGCTCTTCATAGGACAGCATAACACACTGAACAGCAAGCTGGCTGACTGACCGGTTCATACATAACTGACTTCATCAATGCTCTCTCAAATTTCATAATTACCAACTGATAAACTTATTACATCACTAGTTAAACTGTCTCGATAATGATTAATAACTTCTCAATCAGTAAGTTGGCATCTGTGTAATTTCTTCTTCATCACTAAGAGTAGTTGGGGCTTTGTTTCAGGTATGTACAGAAACTCTCTGCCAGCCCTAGGAATGACAGGTTGTTACTTGATGTTTGCAGATGCTCTTCAAGTCAAAGGCTAATGGATAACATAGCAGTTAAATGGTCAAATTCAACAGAGCACAGTGTGAACTCTAAAAATAGCATTCTCAATTATCAGAAACTTGTGCTTTTGAGAACACAGCTGCATCAGGGTGACCTGGTTTCTTATTTCTTGGCAACACAAAAAGCAAAGCTTACTCTGCTTTTTGTATTTGCCTGGTAGATCCCAGTTTGTTCATCTAAATGACAAATCTTCTCCGCATTGTAAGGTTACTTGTGGAGTACCACAGGGTTCTGTAGTTGGCCCAATTCATTTTACTATATACATGCTCCCTTTTGGTAAAATCATCAGACAGCATGGTGTTAATTTCCACTGTTGTGCTGATGATACACAACTGCATTTATCTATAAGTCCTGATGAATCCAGTCAGTTTGGTAGATTAAAGGCATGTCTAGATGACATAAAAATGTGGATGACATTAAACTTTCTGCTCTTGAACTCTGAAAAGACAGAAGTTGTTATCTTTGGACCAGAACCTCTAAAAAAGAAATTGCTTAGTCAGCCACTTGATCTGGATAGAATCAGGTTGGCATCTGGTGACAATGTAAAGAACCTTGGGGTTATTTTTGATCAGGAAATGTCTTTCAAGTCTCATATAAAACAGGTCTGTAAAATTTCCTTCTTTCATCTTAGGACTATAGCAAAAATTAGAAATATTCTCTCTAGGACAGATGCTGAAAAACCAGTCCATGCATTTGTTACTTCAAGGCTGGACTATTGTAACTCTTTATTAGCAGGAACTTCTCAAAATGTAATTAAAAGTCTACAGTTGGTCCAAAAAGCTGCAGCAAGAGTTCTGATGAAGCTTAAAAAGAGCGATCATATCTCCCCAATTTTAGCTTCCCTTCATTGGCTCCCTGTCAAACTTAGAATAGATTTTAAGATTCTTCCTTTGACATATAAAGCCCTCACTAATAAAGCTCCATCGTATATTAGAGATCTGATTACTCCTTATGTCCCTAACAGAGCACTTCGCTCTCAGACTGCAGGTTTACTGGTGGTTCCTAGAATCTCTAAAAGCACAATGGGAGGCAGATCTTTCAGTTATCAGGCTCCTCTCCTGTTGAACCATCTTCCAGCTTTAGTCCGTGTCTAGTTTCAAATCTACGCTTAAAACCTTCCTGTTTGATAAAGTTTATAGTTAGGAAGAGGTAGAGAAGACAGCCTAATCCGGTTGGGGGAGGAACTCAGTCTTGACAGACGGTTCTCCTTTGCTCTACCTTCTTCATGTCTCACTCTATAGGGTTAGGTTATTTACGTTTTTCTATAGTTATGCTGCTATAGGCTTAGACTGCTGGAGGACAATCTGACCACTTCTCTCACTGCTACTTTCTTCCTTTGTCCAATCTACTTAGTTACCGTTATTTCAACCTTGCTAACCTTTTGTTTTCTCTTAGTGTTCTTCTCTCCATAGTAGCCACACCTGGGCTGGTGTTCTGTTAGCTGAGATAGCTTCTTGGATGAGAACATGGACTGAGATGCTTCCAGTGACGTTCTACAACTGCTGCTATAAACTCTATTATTTCAGTATCCTGTGCTTCTAATTTAGCTTTCTGATTTTTCAAACCCCCAGTCGGTCGTGGCAGATGGCTGCTTGTACTGAGCCAGGTTCTGCTGGAGGTTAATTCCTGTTAAAGGGGAGTTTTTCCTCTCCACTGCCGCTACATGCTTGCTCAGTATGAGGGATTGCTGTAAAGTCAACGACAACACAAGCCATTGTTTCTGCCTGCTGATTCCAGACGAGTGAATGCTTCAAGTCAATGACTCGATGCAATCTGCTGGGGTTCCTTAGATTGGAAACTTTTTAAATCGATTTGTTTATGATGTATCTTTGATTTTAATTGATTTTCTGTGAAGTGCCTTGAGACGACACCTGTTGTAAATTGGCGCTATATAAATAAACAGATTCTTGATTCTTGAGTCTTCTTACTTGATCTGGCTTTCCAACCTGCCAGGTTTGAGCTCACTTATGTGTTGAGCCGTGTAGCTCTTGTAGATGTGGTCTGATTAGCGTAAGAGCTATATAGCTCAAGTGTGGGATGTTAATAACAAACTTTACCCAACTTTATTATGGGTTTCCTTCAACAATGGCTCACTTCTTACCAATCCTTAATAAACGCCAGATTTGTGCAGTACATTACTAATATCTGTCTTGGTCCTTTAACCTTTTTTATATAACTGGTCCTAACATTTTGCTGTGTTTCTTATTTTTTAACTACGCTTCGTACCAATGTCTAAGGCTTCCACAGAAGATTTAGATTCATAAGGAAACACAGAAAAACTAGTCAGATGATTCCTTAATTTAAGCATGAAAGCATGCAGGGCAAAGGAAGACTCCAGCAACAAACCTATCAAAATCCAGGAGCTTAAATATGAAGGAGGGAATGGAGAGTGACATTGGTTTCAGGTGAGGAAATCAGGTGATTGGGAAGAGCTTAAAATGGGACAAACTTGCAGGCTAACGAAGGAAGAATAATTTACACACAGAGACCCTAAACTAAGACTGCAATAGACTAAAAATTAAGAAATAAAAGAAGAGCACTGAGATAAAAAAATAGAACATGATCAAATGCTCGTGAAACAGTTGAAGAAACGACGTATAATGGAATCTACCTATACAACTAAACCTTTAAAGCAATGCAAATTATCGAGATATGGCAAGACCTGCGAGCAATCATAAATATAGAGAACTAAAAAGAATATAAAAAGATACAATAAGCATAAATTAACCACATAGAAATCAAAGTATGAACACAAATCTAAAACATAAAAACTCCAGGATTGTGGTAGCAGAGAAACGTTGCAAGAGACTCTGCTGGCAGCCTGTGTTGCCATCTTGAAGAATAGTACATATTTACAATGTGTTGGAATGTTTTGAAATATTCGTTTCATTATATAAAAACTAATAGGTAACTTCAAAGAGCTCTCTAAAAAAACTTTAATTTCTAAAGGATACTTCATTAAGATACACAGGTTCAGATTTACATTTTCACACACAGTAAAGTTATGAGATCTTTCTAACCCGTATTATTCAAATAAGGGTCTGCATTACAAATCATTAAGAAAGAACCAAATACATGACAATAAAGGTGTAGGACATGACTGTTGATTAAGGCACAGATGTTTACACAAGAAAAGGGAAATTAAGCAAATGGAGGCTGTGAAAAGAGAACGATGACACATGACAAAGAAAAGACTTTCCAGAGGGTAAAAGATATAACGGATAATGTGGGGGGGGGGAATAAAATTAGGGAAAGATGAATAAGAAAAGATGAAAATGAAATGATAACATGGGGCAGAATTGAATTCAGTTGTGGTAACAGGGAAAATGAGGAGTGGATTTACATAAATACCTATTGTTGTATTGTTGTTGTAATTAACTTCAATGGCTTTTAGCCTTTTACTCTCATAATAGCAATGTAGGAACAGTATGAAAAAATTACCCAGAAAGGCTAATTGTAAGAGAACTTCAATACTGCCCAAGTTGAAGCTAAAAGGGACCCAAGTAACCATACAAGGCTAACCTGGATTTTTAGCATCTGTGATAATATAATAAATGTATTTAGTTCTACTGAGTTAGATTCATTGAAATAATAAGTAACCGGTCCTGCTAAGATCCATCTATTTAGAATAATTGTCCATTTCATTCCCGAAGCAGATTCTTTTTATTTCAAATTTTTTCTTGGAAAAGAATTATCTCAAATTTTGTTGATTTATTTATTTTTTGTCAAATAGTGAACATGGATGCATTTTTTAAAAACTTGAAAGTGTTTTCACTGACAGAACTTTTGACTTTGAGGTTAATTAATTTGCTCATGTAAATTATGCTCGATGCTGCAGGCAGCAAGGGGAATTGCAGTGTTAATCAATGTAATGTCTGAAATTTACAACCGTTGCATCACTTTAATATACGGAAACAGAATTGTTTCATTCACCTGAGGATCACCCACCTACCTTAGATTTCCCCTCCACTATCACTTCCGAACTAAAGCTGAACCTGTCAAAGCATACAAAGCTACATACATACATACATACATACATACATACATACATACATACATACATACTTACATACATACATACATTGTGTACTGTACTGTGCTTCAGTGTGACAGAAGTTCTGCTAAAATTACCTTCGGCTAACAGTCTTCTGCTAACAGCTAATGCTTTTTCTGACTTTGACTGTGGTGTTTAAATCTTAGCTTTTTATTATCTCTTTTTTTCAGTGGATTTCCCATTTCTCACCCAGTGCAATACACATTCAGTGCATGAGTGGAGAGCTGAGTTCTTAATCATGGTGCGACCTGGCAGACGCTCTGAAGCCTCTAATAAACACAGCCAGACACATTGCCACCTCTTTTGGCCAGATGGACCTGTCTGTATGCCTGTGTGTGTGTGTGTGTGTGTGTGTGTGTGTGTGTGTGTGTGTGTGTGTGTGTGTGTGTGTGTGTGTGTGTGTGTGTGTGTGTGTGTGTGTGTTGGTTTT
>JAVLVB010000197.1:1008583-1034598 GCA_032876305.1 Orestias chungarensis
TTAGTGTTGCTTCGGTGTGTGAGTTTGCAAAAACAATGTCGGACTGTGTAGTTTTCTCTGGTCCCCTGCCTGATCGGACCAGTGACGACATGTTTAGTCGCATGTTGTCATTCAACCGTTGGTTATCTAGGTGGTGTCCAGAAAACGGTGTGGGTTACATTGATAATTGGAAAACCTTTTGGGGAAAACCTGGTCTGATTCGGAGAGACGACATCCATCCAACTTTGGACGGAGCCGCTCTTCTTTCTAGAAATATGGCCAAATTTATTAACTCCCCAAATTACTGACAAACCAGGGTCCAGACCAGGAAGCAGAGTCGTAGTTTAGAACTCCTCTCTGCGGCTTCTCTACAATTACCTACCCATCATCCCATTGAGACGGTGTCTTGCCCACGGCCAAAACCAAATAGATTAAAGATCAATCTAAAAAGAGCTAATCCTGAAAATCTCATACTGATAAAAACAACTCAGATGAAACAAAAATGTTAAACTATTAAGTGTGGCTTATTGAACATCAGATCTCTCTCCTCAAAGTCCTTATTAGTTAATGATTTAATTCTTGATAATCAAATTGATTTTCTTTGTCTCACAGAAACCAGTCAGAGGATTATGTTAGAGGTGGAGGAGTAGGAAGCATTTTTCAATCAGATTCATTAATTAATCCCAGACCGACTAATAGTTATAGTTCTTTTCAGCATTTAAACCTTAGCCTTCCTCATCCAACCTCTAAAACAATTAAACCAATTCTGTTTGTTATTTTGTATCGTCCGCCAGGACCTTACTCTGAATTTATAGATCAGATCTCAGATGTTTTATCTGAACAAGCGTTAAACACTGATAAAATAATTATAGTGGGAGATTTTAACATTCATGTTGACACCAAAAATGACAGCCTAATGTAGCCTTTACTGCCATTTTAGACTCAATTGGCTTCACTCAAAAAATCCAAACACCTACCCACTCTCTTGGTCACACTTCAGACCTTGTGCTGACCTATGGCATTGAGTGTGAAAAAGTTATAGTACTGCCTCATAACCCTGTCCTTTCTGACCATTTTTTGATAACTTTTGAGTTCTTTTTCACTGAATTCTTAAAATCTGAAAGAAAATGTCTTTATAGTAGGTGTCTATCAGACAATGCAGTTACAGCCTTTAAAGAATTCATTCCACTTCTAATTTATTCAGTATTTCAGAGAAACGCAGTGGAGGGCAACAAATTAATTTCATACCCTACACAGATTGATGCTGTTGTTGATAGTATTACGTCCTCATTGCGTACAACATTAGACAATGTAGCCCCCATAAAAACGTAAGTGATTACTCATAGGAGGTTGGCCCCCCGGTTTAATTTAGAACTTCGTACCTTGAAGGGAAACACCTGCATATTGGAGAAGAAATGGCGTTTTTCGCATTTAGAGGAGTCCTATTTATCCTGGAAAAACAGCGTGCTTCTGTATAAAAGGACCCTGCGCAAAGCTAGATCTGCATATTTTACATTATTAACAGAGCAGAATAAAAACAATCCTAGGTTTCTTTTTAATACAGTTGCTAAACTTACGAGAAATGAAAACTCTGTTATATCATCCATTCTTCTAACTCTTAGCTCTAATGACTTTATGGAATGTTTTATTGATAAAATGGAATCTATTAAAACTAAAATTGATGACATCCTACCAAACATAACTACTACCTCAGTAAGCAATGAGGCACTGAATGTGGCTCTGGAGTCGGCTCTCTGTTTGAAGTGTTTTGTTCCAGTTGAGCCTTCTGAGCTTTCAAAAATACTTTCTTCATCTAAGCCTTCAACTTGTATGTTGGATCCAAACCCGACTAAATTGTTTAAAGAAGTATTTCCTATTATTGTTACCCTCATTTTGGATATGATTAATTTGTAATTAGTGAATGGTTATGTACCAGAAGCTATTAAAGTAGCTGTAATAAAACCCCTACTTAAGAAACCTTCTCTTGATCAAGAAGACTTAATAAATTACAGACCCATATCTAATCTTCCTTTTTTTATCTAAAATCTTTCAAAAAACTGTTGCTAATCAACTGAGAGAGCATTTGTGGAATAATGACCTATTTGAAGAATTTCAGTCAGGTTTCAGAGCTCATCATAGCACTGAGAAGGCTCTCCTTAAAGTCACAAATGATATTCTCATGACCTCAGACAATGGACTGTCTATTCTAGTTCTGTTAGATCTCAGTGCTGCTTTTGACACAGTCAATCGCAATATCCTCATAGAAAGGCTCCAACACACTGTGGGGATCAAGGGAACAGCACTAGGCTGATTTAAATCGTATTTGTCTGATAGATCCCAGTTTGTTCATCTAAATCACAAATCTTCTCTGCATTTTAAGGTTACTTGTGGAGTACCACAGGGTTCTTTACTTGGCCCAATTCTATTTACTACGTATATACATGCTCCCTATTGGTAAAATCATCAGACAGCATGGTGTTAATTTCCACTGTTATGCTGATGATACACAACTGTATTTATCTATAAATTTGATAGATTACAGGCATGTCTAGATAACATAAAAATGTGGATGACTTTAAACTTTCTGCTCTTGAACTCTGAATAGACAGAAGTTGTTGTCTTTGAACCAGAACTTCTAAAAAAGAAATTGCTTAGTCAGCCGCTTGACCTGGATAGCATCAGGTTAGTATCTGGTGACAATGTAAAGAACCTTTGCGTTATTTTTGATCAGGAAATGTCTTTCAAGTCCCATATAAAACAGGTCTGTAAGATTTCCTTCTTTCATCTTAGGAATATAGCAAAAATTAAAAATATTCTCTCCAGGACAGATGCTGAAAAACTAGTCCATGCATTTGTTACTTCAAGGCTGGACTATTGTAACTCTATGCAATTAAAAGTCTACAGTTGGTCCAAAATGCTGCAGCAAGAGTTCTGATGAAAATTAAAAAGAGAGATCATATCTCCCCAATTTTAGCCTCACTTCATTGACTCCCTGTCAAACTTTGAATAGATTTCTAGATTCTTCTTTTGACATATAAAGCCCTCACTAACCAAGCTCCATCGTATATAAGAAATCTGATTACTCCTTATGTCCCTAACAGAGCACTTCGCTCTCAGACTGCAGGTTTACGGGTGGTTGCTAGATTCTCTAAAAGCACAATGGGAGGTCTTTCAGTTATCATGCTTCTCTCCTGTGCAAGGTGCTTCCAGCTTTAGTCCGTGAGGCAGACACCCTGTTTAGTTTCAAATCTAGGCTTAAAACCTTCCTGTTTGGTAAAGTTTATAGTTAGGAAGAGGTAGAGAAGACAGCCTAATCCGGTTGCGGGAGGAACTCAGTCTTGACAGACGGTTCTCCTTTGCTCTACCTTTTTCATGTCTCACTCTATAGGGTTAAGTTATTTAAGTTTTTCTATAGTTATGCTGCTATAGGCTTAGACTGCTGGAGGACAATCTGACCAATTCTCTCTCTGCTACTTTCTTCCTTTGTCCAATCTACTTAGTTACCGTTATTTCAACCTTTTTAACCTTTTGCTGCAAGTCGATGCAATCTGCTGGGGTTCCTTAGATTGGAAACTTTTTCAAATTGATTTTTTTTTTATGTATCTTTGATTTTAATAGATTTTCTTGTAAAGTGCCTCGAGATGACATCTGTTGTAAATTGGCGCTATATAAATAAACCGATTCTTGATTCTTTTGTTGTCTCTTAGTGTTCTTCTCTCCATAGTAGCCACACCTGGTCTGGCGTTCTGTTAGCTCAGATAGCTTCTTGGATGAGAACATGGGCTGAGATGCTTCCATTGATGCTCTACAACTGCTGCTATAAACTCTTTTTTTCAGTATACTGTGCATCTAATTTAGTTTTCTGTCTTTTCAAACCCCCAGTCGGTCATGGCAGATGGCTGCTTGCACTGAGCCTGGTTCTGCTGGAGGTTTCTTCCTGTTAAAGGGGAGTTTTTCCTCTCCACTGTCGCTATATGCATGCTCAGTATGAGGGATTGCTGTTAAGTCAACGACAACACAAGCCATTGTTTCTGCCTGCTGATTCCAGAGGAGTGAATGCTGCAAGTCAATGACTCGATGCAATCTGCTGGGGTTCCTTAGATTGGAAACTTTTTCAAATTGATTTGTTTATGATCTATCTTTGATTTTAATTGATGTTAATGTAAAGTGCCTTGAGACCACATCTGTTGTAAATTGGCGCTATATAAATAAACTCATTCTTGAAACTGATTTTTGGGACAATAACTTTATCCATGCATTGACATGGAAGTCAGTGATTAACTCTAAAGTGTTAACTCTAAACCAAACAAAGAGTTTGGATTTTATATTTGTTAAAAATGTGTTAATGAACATAATTAAATAGATAAGTTGCCTGTAAGTTTTTAGAAAAAGGAAGTTTACATGCAAAGTCTTTGTAAACACGTGTCTAAGAGCGTCTAAAAAGTCTTGCGGCACGTGATACACATCAAGACTTCAGCGTTTTGGGTGTCTAGAGCGTCAGACGTGCTTTAACAGGCAGCAGACAACAAAGTTCTCTTGCTTTTTTTTATCAACTAAAGCCGAGCCGCTCTCTCGATTTCATTCGCCATTGTACAAAAAGACCATTGAACAGACAGGAAGTCCAACCGGAGAAAACCAGAAGTTGGTACGCTTGTGCACAATATGTACACGTGTGTAACGCTTGAAGTTGGACCCGTGTACATTTTTGATGCTCCAGACGCGTTTGGTGTGAACGCAGCATAATTCTATTTATCAAATGAAGTTATGTGGTAAAAAATAATTAAAACATGCTAACTAAATCTGGAGAGGCTCAAACTAAGCAGAAATTAATCCAATCCCAATCATCATTTACTGTTTGTCCATGTCGTACACATAACACAAACACAACTGCACCATTTCTAATTGTATGTCTATTGAGGAGCTGACGCCAACATTACCATGGTGAGGAGGTGTGCTGCTGGCCGGCCAGGTGAAGGGTCTTGGGCCGGGTGTTCGAGCAGCTGCCTGCATTAGACGGCCGCTCCCAGTAGGGGTCACTGTGAAACACACACAAAAATAAAGCGTGGAAAGGTTCTTAAACGACAGCCGTAAAACACAGAACCAGGAAAGGTAGAGAGATTTGGGGGGAAAAATAGTACACATGATAAAAAAAAAAAATAACAATCAGAACTACTGCACAAGGGGAATAAGAAAATAGAAATAAGAACAAACTACAGTAGGTATCTAATAAACAGCAAAAATAACTGAAAAACAAGTACCATTGGCAGGCACATACTGTGTATTTAAGTAAATGTAGCTTTACGCAAAAGAAAAATTCATAAACTATTTGTTGTCATATCAGAGTGTTATAAAAAAATGGGCATTTTTAGCTCAATGGAAAACGAAATCCCCTAAATAAAGCTTTTATGAAAGTTCAAATCTCTAACAAAATTATTTAAACTTAATGTTTATGCAAAGAACCATTTCAGATTAAAATAAAAGGAAAAATAAAGATTGTAGAATGGAAGAGTATCTGAATGTATCATCTACTTTTTTGTGATTATAAATCTTCCAAAAATAAAATCTTTTTTCCGCAAGAAATACGTTTCTGGTGGATTTCATGAAGCTCCCGTGGGTGAAATAGGCAGCTCCTGTGTTTTAAAATACTCAGAAAAAAAGACAAAACTAGTGTTTAGCTGTTTTATTTTCGGTTTATATATTTAAAGTGAGGCTAAATGGTGCTGACTGGTATTCGACAGGAAGGAAAAGCGACGGAGTCAAATACAAAACACAAAGCCGCGCCAGAGTGACTGTCTATGCACAGAGAATTATTCAAATGTTACACACCCACCAAAGACAGGCTGTCAAAACCCATATCGATGTGGATTTTTCATACTTAAAAAAGGAGCACAGAGAAGTCAGCAGAATAAAAGAGAAAAAATAAGAGATGGCAGTAAAGTAAGATGGGCTGGGAGAGTCAGAGAGAGAAAACAGAGAACAGTGAAGCACTGCTGGCTTGCAGGAGAACATTAGCTGAACTGTGTTGCGCACCATGAAACCATTGATATTGTCGTTCTTGTTTTGTAGACAAGTATTACTGTAAAACTGTTTTCTGAAGCGAGCTGACCACTATTGTTTTTGTCAGCGCTTGAACTGAGGGTCAGTGCCAGCATAACATATTGTAGTTTACGGCTACAGGAGAACACCAGGAGAACTGCTTCTTAGATTAAAGTCTAGAGATGGGATTACTTTGTGATTTGATCTTTTGATGCATGAGTAGAGAGCATATCTGTTCAGAACAAAAATGAAAATAGGACTAAATATAGCTATTTGGAAATAGATAGCGCCATTGAATATGCTTTACTGACTATATGACGAGCTTTAAGAAAGTCTCCAGAAAAGGACTCATTTGAGATCACAACAGTAAAACAGAAGCAGGAATTATTTGAATTCAAAGATATTGTCTATATATTGGCTCACACCATGTTAAGGGCATAGATAGATTTTATTGCTAATTTGTAGTTTTTAATGTTTATATTTATAAATTCAAATCTATCAAAATAATATTGGACAATTTACAACAGTGAAGAACTAAAGCGTAACATTTCAGTAATCATGTATTAACCTATTAGCAGATTTCTCTCCAAATTATTCATTAAATATTTGAACGTTTTTCTTATATCTAAACCATTCAAAAGAAAATGCAACTAGAGAATCTGAAATGTATGGGGTGCCGTTTAGGACAAAAACTATATTCGTCTTTCTCACACAACACAACAGACCCACTTCACTCACACTTGAGACACTGAAATAAAGCATTTATACTATTAAAATAGTGCACACACATCAGATTTTTCTCTCACACACACCAAAAGTGACTAAATAGTGCATAAGTAATAAGAAACAGCTTATTAAATGGAATATCTTAAAAAAAGCTTTTTGTTAATTTAGATTTTATATATATTGGCTTGTAAAAGTATTTTTACCCCCAGAATGTTTCCATATTTGTCACTTTACAAATGTTTCATTAGAATTTTATGTTCAAGACCAACACAAAGTCATACACAATTATGAAGTGGAAACTAATGTAATCATTTTTTTATTTTTTATTTTTACAAATAAAATTGTAAATAGTGAAGTGAGGATACATCTTTTGCTGCAATAACAGCTGCGACTGTTTTAAGGTATTTCATGTATCTACTGGAAGTTTTTGCTCTTTCACATTATGTTTGTGAACAGCAGTTTTCAGATGTTGAATCTCAACTAGACTAGGTTTAAGACTATACTTTCATGGTGGCTGTTCTAAAATATTGCTGTATTTTCTTTTAAACAATCCTATTGTATCACTGGCTTTTTTTGTTGTGCCATACTCTTTCTATTACTAAGTTATAGATATAAAAGCACTCCTTGAGATTTTTAAAGCTTGGAAATGTTTTTTTA
The DNA here is from genome assembly GCA_032876305.1 of Orestias chungarensis. Lineage (NCBI taxonomy): Eukaryota > Metazoa > Chordata > Actinopteri > Cyprinodontiformes > Cyprinodontidae > Orestias > Orestias chungarensis. Next base: position 1,015,982 of record JAVLVB010000197.1, read on the forward strand.
TAGCCTAAGCCTGCTTTAAACTTCACAGAGAAGCTGTATTTGTAGTAAGTATAGATTTCACACAGATGGACTCTATTTGTCATTATCAATCATAAGGCAACTTCTGAAGTCAATTTATGGCACTCACAGAAAAGGGTTATAAGTAACTTTTGTAACATACCTTTTATATTTTCCTATCCAATTCCCAAATCCTATTATGCAAAGAAGCATTTCAGATTAAAATAAAATGAAAAATAAAGATTGTAGAATGGAACAGTATCTGAATGTATCATCTACTTTTTAGTGGACACTCCAATTAAATATGTGTAAGTTTGTGGTTATTGACAGAATATGGATAAGAATACTTTTGCAAGAGAGTTTATAAGTAAGATGACATTGAAATGATTTTAGTAAAGACATGTCTGATATGACTTCCATAATCCGGGGCAAGACTGGTGACCTGATCAGCAAACAGTTGCTGAAAGCCGTTTGTACGAGGTAAGCCAGAGAAAGTAATCGCTTAACAAACGGGTCCTAAAGGGTTGTTTCTAAGTAGAACATAATTTAATTTGAGCCTCGAAAGGATTGTGAAGCAAAACTGATTTGATAGCTTGAGGGAGATTCAGGAGAGGTAATTATGGCTGGAGTCATCAGCCACTTCACAAATATGTATCTAGTAACTTGGCTACAGCTGAGGTAAACTACTCTTTAACTAGAGACAATGTTACTGCTAAACAATTTAGTTTAAAAAATCAACAATTTTAGTGTAGCACTTGCAAGCAGGACAATTTATAGCACTTTATAATTGAATTCACAGCTATTACACTGATGCATGCTGTAACCCAGAGGACACAGCAGTTACAGGTACCTTGGTACCTTTTTTATATTCATCCTAAAGAAAATGCATCATAGTAAAATATGGAAACAATGGTTTTGATGCTTATAGTCTTTGTTCCATCCAGTCTTGTTTTTCTGCTCTCTTTAATTGTCAATCAGCGGTCTAAGAGCTTCAATGAAGACTTATTCATACAGTAAAAAAGTGAGAAGAACAATATTTAAAGCACTGCAGGTCATTAGTTATGATTCAGTTATAAGACAGAGACTGAGAGCTAGGGCCATTCAAGGCTAGACCACGGCTGACCAAAAAAACAAAACATCTGCCAACCAAGACAATCCCATCCTTCTGGGTCAGTATTTAGTGGACTAACAAAACAAAAGTGGAACTGGTATTAAGATCAGTGAACCCTTGCAATGAAGTAAAGCTAATACCACTTCATAAAAACAACATGGTCTTGCTATTGTGAAAATCTGGAGGCTCTCTGCTGCTACAGGACTGGATTACATGCTGTAATCAATGAACTCTACTCTCAAATAAAAGCTTCTAAAGGTAACTGTCAAAGTTTATTCTTAAATCTTCTTGAAGTCCTTTGCCATTACATTGGTTCTTTAAAAAAAAACTTCCAGTATGGCTGAATTAAAACAACTCACCCAACAAAAATATGCTTTTTATTTTGTTAAAAACAATTCTGTGAAGTATTATGATACAGTTTTACCATTATTTCTATCTTAAGCTATGATGATAAATGAACTTAACTGTAGATCAAATTGCTTTTATTGCAAAGAGTAGAAAGAAATCTACCTGTATTTTGTCTTTATTAAATTAACTCACACACAGAGCTGACCTCTGACCCCCTGCTGTGTCTGCTATTAACAGAAGTGAGACCTTTGGTAAAACAATCAATCTCCAGAGAAAGAATGAGGTTCATAAGGTCACTCATCACGTTACTTATTTCTTTCGGCAACATCAGCCCCCCCCTCTTTCCCTATTTCTCTGGTTCTTTCTCTTTTTCTTATTACATTGACTTTTTTCTTCTTGTGACCTCTTTTTTTCACTTTGTGTCTTTCTCCTTTTCTTAACATTTATTGCATTATTCCTGTTGTGTTGTGTCTGTTATCTGTCGATAAACATGTAACACAAATATGTTATAACTTTGCTTACTGTAACCTTTTTTCATAAATCATTTTTGCCCTGTTCTGTTAGGTACATGTTACAGTGATTACACTGATTGTTTTCTTTATAAATGTTTTATTCGTATTTTGTCTTGTCTTGTCTTACTTTACAAATACAGAATAACATACATCTTCCTCACAGTATTCCTTCTGTTCTTCTTTACTTATTCTTGTCTTATTCAACCAGCCCTTTTCTTACTTTTCCTTGGCTTTTATGTTGATCATTGCATTTTTTTCTAATTTTGGAAAGACCTGTTGCTTTGCCACATTGACTATTATAGTCACAGAATAAAGATGTAGGCAAAGAATTTCAATGCAATTCCCCACAAAAACACTCACATTATGACACACACAAAGATACACAAGCAGAAATTCAATAACCTGTGAATAAACAATGCCACTGTGCATAGGGACACACACCCTAAGAGTGACTTATAGGTAAAGGCACACTAAAATGCACATAGGCAAGTAAACAAATACACACGTACACTCTGGATCTAAACACACACTCCATCAAACCAAAATGGCAGTGGTGGGAGGCAGCAGAATGGGTATTGCTGGGCGCAGGCAGAGCTAAATTGCAGACAGCAAAGGGGAGATCTGGGCCATTTTTCAAGGCTGACTATATATTACAAATTGGCTACCAGGGCATTGTCTGGGAATAAATACACACAGTTTTACACATACGCACACACACACACACACACACACACACACACACACACACACACACACACACACACACACACGCAACCCCCTTCCTTACAAAACGTAAAAAAAAAAAAACTAATCCTAGCTTGTCCTATTGTAGCTAAAAGAGCCACAGAAATCCGGCCTTTTTTCTCATTTTTAACAATTTCCTCAGAATAAACCATGTGATTGAAAATGTGTCAGTTTAGAGAGAAATGAAACTGCCACACAAACACACACACACACTCACGTATGTCCAAACAAACACACATCTACCAATGAAATACAAGAATGCATATCAGTGTAAATTACTGCTTGTTGTTTGTTATGAGAGCGTTCAAGCACTTCCAGGATTGTGTCAAACGTGCACTCAATGCTAAAGCTATCTACACAACCAGAACACAACCACAGACTTCAACCATTGTCCCCAGTTATGCTTTGGGGCAGGGCTACCCACTCTGTTTTCTTTGGTGCAACAGTAACAAAATTATTTAACTTGTTTTAGATTGGGTACAGTGTTTTTGATCCACAACTTGCCCAGGACAGGACAAGAAAGGAGATACATGAGCGCTGGTTAAATAAGATAAAATGTTCCTCTCGATTTCACCCATAGCTGGTTTTCTTTGCATTTTTGCAAGCGCAGTCAGTAAAGTAAGCAGACCTGTGTGTTAAGTAGGTGGACCCCTTTTGCTGCAGTCACATAAGTTTAGTGTGGAGCATTTTCTGGATTTTGATTGTTTTTTTATCGTTTTTTTTATTGTTTTAATGAAACTGAATATAGAAGGAGTGGAGCACAAATTATCACATAATTTCATATCTTTGAAAAGAACTCAATGCTATTTTAAACAAAGTTCACAAAGGAATGTTTCCTTTCATAGACGGCATGTTTAGAAATATTTACTGTACTTCCTACTTTGCATGTATTATAGGCAACCCGAAAAATATTTCTTTATTCTCTAAACTGGAAAAAATATGTATGGACCTGTGAATTTACACTGTATTGCTTCATAAAACACAGATCATAACATCTTACAAAAAACATGTTTAAAAACAGTTTGATGCTGAACATGGTAATTAAATAGTATTTAAATTAATAGCGTTTAAATTTCTGACTTTTAAAAAACTTTATAAAGCCTTATCATGCAAAGCTGTGAAGGTGAAGGCCTCAAATTACTTCTAAAACTGACTGTTATTCAGCACCATCGAAACTAGTTACAGTACATCAATTATTTTGTAAGAGCAGCTTGAGTGACGTGCAGAAAATGTTTGTAGACAATCTTTGTCTTTTAACACCATGGTGCATAAAACAGTAACAGAAATGCTATAGTTAGCTACTTAAAGATAAAGACAACAAGGCATAATAAACATATAACATAAAGAGGCCATTGAAATCCTCAACTATTCAGAGCTTTTGACCATCAGACGCTATTAACTGTCAAAGAATATCTAGCATTACAAAATCGTCTCCTAACCAGCTGTGGGCATTTTATTTCAAACAAAGGATCTATTACCAAAACCAGTTCATTTCAAGATAAGTCATTACCAGTTCAACTGTCTCTGCTTGTTGGGGTTTTGGTGGTTCTCAGTGTCTAGGATTGGGTGCCTGTGTATTTTCAGACTCTGCCCTGGCAACTGGTTAATGGGGCCTGGGCCTCCTGCCTCAGGTGGGCCTACGATGGGGGACATTATGCCCCCTGGGTCTTGGCTCCATGTGTCCATATGTACCCGGTTGCTGGCGGGTCCTGGGGGATGGATCTGTGGCTTCCCACACTCACTAAATAACATTATTATGGAGAATCCTTATATATATGTTGATATATACAATATACATATGTTGTATGTCATCATTTTGCATAGGCAGATTTATAGAGTCTTGTTTTGTCTTGTCTGTATCATTTTCTCTCCCCTCTATGCTTTTCTCCCCCTCCCTCTTGATACTGGTTTCCCCAGCTATCTCCTTCTGCTGTAGCTTGAAGCAGAATACCAGAAAAGAGTAATTATTTTTCTTTACCGCAAGTCAGCATGAACCAGCAGCCCTAAGTTAACATTTGTTTAAAAACGGAGAAAGAAAATCATTTAGATTTTTGTTCTTTTTTGCAGCCAGTTTGAACACGCTAAAGTAGTAAACTAGCAATTTTCAACATTTGTAATGATTTAAAGGAAAAATGAGCTACATAAACTTTAAGTTTTTTTTTCCATTTCTTTATAGAATTTTCTTTAATAAATATAATAGCTAGATATGTTATCAACAGAACTGCAAAGTTAAAAAAATAACAGCAGATCATATTTTGAAAAGCAAAAACACAATCATTTCCTAAAATCTTAATAGTTTTAATATCTTTTATATCAATTATATACTCTTTAAAGGCTTGTGCTCGTTTACATTCATTTGCTGCCATGTCATGAGTTAAAAGGTCAAATGCAGTGGACATCTGCCCAGTGTTTATGTGATCTTCAGTGGAATACTTCCAAATCTTCCAAAATCCAACAATTTCTAGGTTTGTCTTCCAAAACATTAAAAAAAATATCCTAGAAAGAAAAATCACGCTTGGGAAGCTTAACCACTAGAATGCCACTTCACATGGTATAAGGTTTACAAAAAAATCTGCTGATGGCCTCCAAAAGCAAAAAAATTATAAATAATTATAAATGAGAAAGCTGGTATGCAAACTATAATACTCATACAAGAGTTATTTCTAAATGTATTTGTGGATTTTTTTTAAATGCTGCACATCCACAACCCAACCTCAACTTTAACATGTGCAAGAGAAAAAATGTGGTTCAGTTTAGTTTGCACACATTATCAGCAAATAACTAGAATAAATCCAGTGCATGCAACACTTGCGTTGAAGAGCAGGGCATGCAGCCATAATGGATTCTGTCATTTGAAATGGATGAAGTTCCATTAGAAAGCAGCACGGTCGCCAGGCTAAGTGTGATGAAGGGCGAAGCTTTACCATCTCTCTTTTTATTTTAACAACGACAAAGACGAAGCGGCAACCTGGGCCAGGAATAATGGAGCTCAGCTGAATTGTGGAGTCTAAAGATAGAACGTTAGACATATGCAAAAACTGAGACAATTTCTTCATCTTTTTAGAATTGGGCAGATAAAATGGCCTTTACTTAAGAGACAAGAGATAACCTGCTCATTTTCAAATGTATTAGTTTGAAGCTTCCTCCGCTGTCCCACCATATGGTTTTGTCCATGCTTTTCAAGTCTTCTCTTTCCATCACTCACCTACTCTTGGTCTTAAACTGAATAAGGTCTAGACGTAGTAGACCCAACAACTGACACAGACATCACTTTACACTCACAGATGCCTCTATGCATATATGACATATTTATTAATCACCTCTTTAGCAGGCTAGCAGCCGGATTTACCGCTGATTTCTTAGCTGTCATACCTGAAAACAACTGGCTGACATTTACAGGCAGAAGAATTCTGTAGTATGTCACACACACAAACACACACACACACACACACACACACACACACACACAGTCGTAAAAAGGATTCGCTGCACATGTACAAATGATGCACTAGCGCACTCGACACTGAATCTGTCACACACTGATGCACATTCATATGCTCACATTTCTTCCCCTCTTTTTGCTGTCTTTTATATTCACTTCTATTTAGCAAAAATAAAAAAACAAAAAACATTCCTATACAGGAAGTTGCAATTTGTTTTTTTAAATTATTGAAGCCCATCATTTTGTTTTTCTTTTTAGAAACTTTATTCCTTAATTTCTGAAAGAAACATTACTTTTTCTAATGTTTTCCTGAATTTCTCTTGCTTTAGAACATTTGGTATGAACTGTAACCATACCACCATAGCAATGAGGTGGTTTACAATTAGGAGCAGGTAAATAAGATCACAAAAGCGTAAATGATACCTTAACAATGGCAACAAATCCCAGAAGAGTTCAAAAGGAGGTTGGTGTAGATCCAGCGTATGAGCAAAGAAGGGAGAGAAGTAAGTTATTTAATCCATATTTTCCAATTTTCATGGTCAACATAAGATAGTTGGCTATCAAGTTAGATGAACAAATCAATCAAATCAATTAGAAATACTTTATTTATCCCATAGGGAAATTAAATGTAGAATGGTTCACTTGAACGTAGAATGCCAACTCTCATTTTATCACTCTTCCTCATCTGTAATAAAACAACAGGGTGTCTTCAGTCAGAGGTTGAAAGAAGTTTCCAGGATTACAGGCCGCCACATAAATTCTTTCATGCCCACAGCCATTGGTATCTAAAAAGAAACTTAGATTTCATGAGTTACAATAACATTATTTACCACTGGGATTAATAAAATATTTTCATTGAATTTGATTTTCATTGAATTTTAGTGGCTTAATGTAGGACAATAGAGGTTCCTAAGTGGTAATAGCAAAGACTGTGGCAAATAATTTCTAAGAAAGATCAAGGGAGGATTTAAAAGTATGTATCAAATCATTTGTATTTTAGACCAACATACCCCAATCAATCGCATCCAGGGTTTTGGGAGAGTTTTTGATGGGATTTAAATAAAAAATGGTAATTAATCGGGATAAAATCATAAACTGGGCTAAATATTTGTGTCCATGTTAGACTGATGCTTGAAGCAATAACTGATTACTGTAAAGGTTATATTTGAAACAAAATTTATATAGGTTATTACTAGTAATACTAACCACTCCAAGTGCTTTATACTAGACACACCATACAGCCATCATCTCAGTGCACTGTGTTTTGATGCATAGATCAGTTTAAGACTTGTTTGGTGCAGTTCAAGCTTAATATTGCTGTCTAGGTTTTATTATTTAGTACAAAATATTTATGTTGATTTCAAAAGTTAAACTTTAATATGTTATTGTACCTTTAACATGGAAGTTTATCTTGTTTTTGTATTTAATGCTCCATCATTTTAAGACAATTGTACTGATGGATTACTTTAAGGTTAACAATGAGCCATATTATCTATTTAGACATTTATGTTATCAACTGAGCAACATATACACATTTATCATAGTGAATTAAGACCAGATATTTGATTCAAATCTCACAAAACATGAGTTAGTTAAAAACAATGCAGGGCATGATGTGCAATAATTGTTTGCTCAACGCTTAGGTTCTAAAACTGCTCAAACCCCACCATTAAAAGCTGTTCAATTTATCACTATTTAATTTAGATGATTTTTTCCTTCTTTGGATTTTAGGCAGCATATGGGTGTTGTTTTCAGAGAAAATAGAAAATATACAGAGAGCAAGAGTGAACGAAGCAGGAGGCAAGAAAAAAACAAGACTATGTCTATTTTCTCTCCCCTCTATCGCCAGACATCACAGCAGGAAACAGTAAACAAGAGAGTGGATGGAGAAGACAGACAGAGCATCCAGCAGCTCTCACCCCAGTAATTCATACCCCATATGTGTTACTACCAATCAAAAGCCTGCAAAGACCCAAACAACAAGTCACTTTAAAGACAACAGTGTACTCCAGGACCCCCATGAAAAATGTAACTGAAAGCCCAGTAGTTTGGATTCATGTAATCTCTGGATTTCCTTCTTGCATTCCATAAAGTTTTTGTAGTGATGTCAGTTATGCATTTGTTTAATTTGCTTAAATTATATTTATTAACTTTTTCATATTTATGTATTATTTGGAATCGATGTTTTTTATATTGTGTTGCAGAACATCATTAAACGTCATAATACTTCAGTCACACCAAAATCCACACTTCACTGGTATTACAGAAGAATAGATGATGAGGTGAATTTTCACACAGGTATTTTCAAACAGCAAGCCCTGTCTGCACAAATATAGAGCAAACACACCCAAATTTAAAATCAGGTTTAATTACTAAACACTTCCACCCACTGATTACTCTCCACTCAAACCGGACACAAGTAAATCATGAAAACCAAAACAATCTGATTAGAAATAGAGGTAAATTAATTACTAAAAAAGTTTCTTTGTGCTAAGAATGAAAGTCTTAGTATGACCCGTTCTTATGGACAGCAAAGAACATATGATGATTGTTTGTTTGTTTGTTTTTTGATGGGGGCAGAATCTGGTAGAGATGGTTTGTAACGGGGCATATGATTGTTCCTTGGCTGTTCATTTGAGCTTGATGGCTGTGTTTGGAGGCAAGTGCTTAGTGTGTGCATGTTGGGTGTGGCCCTGTGGGGGACTTACAGTGGGTCCTGTGGGAAGTGGGGGAGCATTTTGCCCTGGGGGTGCCCTTTTTGGTCGTACCTGTTGGACAATGTAGAGCCCCATTTTAATGTACTTATTTTTATTTATATTTTTTGCCTCCAGCAAGCCATTTCTCTTTATTGGAAAGATCAAGGCTCACAAAGACAACCAATTTTAATGGGTCTGTTTAAAACATTATCGTTCGTTTGTACAACTTATGTCAAAATTACCTATCTTTATGAACGCTGAATATCAATTACTTACAAACCTAATTTCATATTTAGTTTTTGGTTTTCATTTACCTAACCTACAGTTACTGTAGATTTCGAACGGGTGTCCAAATAATGTCTAGTGCTTTCTGAGCATTTTCAGAAAGTGTCACATCCATTAAGGGGAGACAGTGGCGACATGTGGAGATTAGGCTTCACAGGTGAGTCATAATTTTCTCAAATAAAAGGTTCCTAAAGTACCCTACTTTTTGGGGGGGAATATTGTTAATATGAATAAGCAAGTATGATTTTTACTGAGCCATATTTTCATGACCTAAACAGAGCCACTACTCATGGCAAATGAGCATAGTGCTGGCCCTTTGTGACTCAGGTTGACTATTCTACCATTTCCACCCAGAAATAATTGGAACCCCCTCGTGGATCTCGGGGTAAGGTTGTCCCTCTGGGTTATTACTAGCTGGTTGTATAGTGTGAATGAGTGAGAGTGAGAAAGGGTGAATGGCAACCCATTTTTTGCAAGTTTTGTGTAGGGATAGTTGGTAAGAGTGTCTGTTTATTTGGGATCATTAAGGTGGAAGTTGTGATTGTATCTATCTTTGAATTTTTATTTGTCAGTTTGGGTCTTGGGCTACCCCCTTTTGTTAGAATAGCTTGGGTATTAAACATAAACATAGGACTTAAACATAAGACGTTTTTTCTCCCATCACACTGGCTGTCGCTGTCCACGGATGGTTGCTTGGTTATGAGCCTGCTCAACCCTGGTGATTGCTTGGTGGGGTGTTGACACAGTGGCTTGGAAGGGCTCTGCTTGGGTGAACCAGACATGGGGCAGGTCTGTGGCTTCCCACTCCTGCCTTAGAACAATTTTATAGAAGAAAGGCTTGTATACATATACACACTCACACAGAGACACAAGTGTTTCAGGTTCTCTTAGACACATGCTGGACACAACACAGTAAAAGAAAACCATTTAACATTGTGGAGACATTCTCTTCATTGGGTAATCAGGGATTAGATTCTTTGTGCGAGTGCTCAGGTCTTCTGTTTGGCCAAGGCATGGTTACTAGTTATTCAAACAGCAATCAATATTTGACGTTAGATTAAAAGCTTTTTTCCAATATGCAGTTTGTTACTTTGTTACAATGCGGCAAAGAAGAAGAGCAATACTCCGCTCATGCTTTTATATCTCCATGACATCACTGGTATTCCAGCTGTGAGAAACGCATCCTATCATAAAAAACGGGTTAATGTTGTGCATTTTAAAATTTTTAGGTTCTTTGTGAGTCTCCTCTGTTCTTTGGTCATGCAGTTCAGCCCTTGTTTCCTCTCATGACATGGTACAACAAATGGTAAATCTAAATTATCATTAGTTTCTTAAAGACTGCTTTTTTCTTGTGTTTTAAGGAAGTGCTGACTATTAAGGTGTGAGAGCTGAAATATTGTGTTCAGAAAAAATCTAAACTGAAATAAATTACTGGTTTTATAATACTTCACTAAGTTCATTATTATATGATCAAACAGGATACCTACATAAGAGGCATATGACAAGATCTTTTTTCCTAATTTAGCTGATAGTAAGTTGTTACTGCAGCGTTATTAGATTGTGACTATCTTATCCTCTATGGGAAGCTGTATAAATTTCTGCTCTATAAGAGAAACCAACACAATCTCATTCAAATGCGGAAACAAGTGTGTGAGGGTTTTACACAGACCAGCCAGAGAGATGTTGAATGGGTTTCAAAATATATTCCTAATTTATTACAAAAAAGTCATAAAATAGTTGCAAAATGATAAATTGGGCCCAAACTGAGGTCAACATAACAAACTAAAACCCAGGTAGTGACACAAAGAACTCAAGCAACAGAACTGACCTTCACAAACAAGACATGAAGGGAGATTAAATAGTGGCTGATCAGACCACTGCTAACACACATGGGGGTTAACTAAACACACAAGAACATAAACAAATACTGGTCAGCACATTACTGAATCTTTAAATTAGATAAATATTAGAACTGAACTAATTTACAAAAAGAAGAAACATTAAAGAAATGGTAACATTAAACTAAAGATCAATTTTCCTTTTCCCTTGGCAAACAAATGGAATAACCCACTGAGGAGGTTTGCCTGCCATATAAGGACAGCAATTAGCTGGGGCTCCTGTGTGATTCCAGCAGCGGCTCCAAAGGAAACTGGTAACTCAAAAGAAGAAGAAATGAGTTTGTTATATTTAACAAAAATATAAAGAACTGACAAATAAAGTTAACTAAATCTGTGCACTGCAAATAGTTAACTGAAGAGTTAAGCTGAGAAAATAATTTTAAAGATAAAAATCTAAACTAATCAATATGTAAACTAATGTTAAAGATGAAAAGAAAACGATTACCATTCACATGTCTGTGACAGTAGGGACAGCTGTCACAAAGTGGTAAATCTGTGTTTATAGATACATAATAGTTGCATATGAACTCTTCATAGCAGCTAGTTGCTAATTGAGAAAGACTACAATGTATAGTTGGAGGCTACATTTCTGAGCGCCGTTGAAGACGGCTGCCCGCCAGAGTTGCTCCGTGTCGTCCTGTCTTCTTTTACTTTGTTCTACTTTTTTTTTTACCTGTGTTAGCTTGTTTTTAAGGGTATTTTGGCCTTTTTTAGGGCATTCTTAGAGTCTAATTATTTATTTAAGCCAATTATGCAGCGCTGCGAGTTTTTGGACGCATTTCTGGTGGCTGGATTACTTACTTCCAACGTGGCCCTGGCCCTGGCGAAGCAGCGTCACACAAGGAACCAGCTGAGGGATCTCCAAAGGAGCGGACGGTACAGGGAGAGACACAAAATCCCCAAAGAACTGAGGAGAAAGTACCTGGGCTGCAGAGCCGGGAGGAGACGGGGGCTGAGGAAGAGGAGATACAAGCCGTAACTCCCCTCCATCGTCATGGGAAACGTGAGATCGCTGGTGAATAAAATGGACGAACTAACGGCGAGGAGGGACAGCGTTTTTCATGAGGGATCGCTCCTGTACTTCAATGAGACCTGGCTGCACGACAACATAACTGATTCTGTGGTGAGTTTGCGTGGCTTTCAGTTGGTGCGAGGGGACAGGAGTAGCGCCGACAGCGGCAAGAAGAAGGGAGGGGGAGTCGCTGTCTACGTTAATAACAAGTGGTGCCACCCGGGACACGTTACTGTGAAGGAGGGTGTGTGTTCACCGGACATCGAACTGTTAGCAGTCAGCCTACATCTGTATTATTTGCCGCTTGAGTTTTGTCATGCCATCGTCATCATTGTTTACATTTACATTTACCCGTCGCAGGCGTGTGACGTCATCGCATCTGCGACCGCCAGACTGCAGACCCTGCACCCCAGCTCTTTCATCGCCATTTCTGGGGATTTTAATCACATTTGTCACTCTCACCTCAACCCTACCCACCTTCAAGCAGTTTGTGGACTATAAAACCAGAGACAATAGACCTGCTGTATGCAAATGTTAAGGATGCATACAGTGCCACAGCTCTACCTCCACTTAGGAGAGCTGACCACAACATTCTGCACCTGAAGCCACTCTACATCCCTGCTGTCCAGAGGCAACCTGTGGTCACAAGAACTGTTCGTCAGTGGTCAACGGAGGCTGAGGAGACCCTCCAGGGATGCTTTGAGGTAACAGACTGGGATGTTCTCTGTGACGCACAGGGAGGGGACACCAATGACCTCACGGACCGCATCACAGATTACGTTAACTTCTGCACCAACACCATCATCCCCACCAAGACTGTGCGCTGTTACCCCAACAACAAACCGTGGGTGACCAGGGACATCAAGGCAGTACTGAACAGGAAGAATGCTACATTCAGGAGCAGGGATAAAGAAGAGCTGAGGAGAGTACAGAGGGAACTGAGGGTGAGGATTGAGGAGGGGAAGGACAGCTACAGGAGGAAGCTGGAGAGCAAGCTTCAGCAGAACAACATGAGGGAGGTGTGAAGTGAGAGGAGAGCCATCACTGGTGACAACAAAAAGGACGACCAGCTGATGGAAGGAGACCTACAGGAGGCTAACCAGCTAAACCTGTTTTTCAACAGGTTTGATGAGACAGTCTCTGCCCGCCTTCCCCCCACCTCCTCCAACAACGCTGTTAGCACCTCATCGACCGCACCCGTCCACCCTGCACAACCCGCCACCACCAACTCTCCTCAACTGCTTCAGCATCAACACAGCCCTCCTGCCCCTCTTCATCTGAGGGACTCTCCCCGCCCTCCCCCATAACAATCACCGCAGAAGAGGTGAGAAGAGAGTTTAGTCGCCTGCGTCAAGGAAAGGGAGCTGGTCCCGACGGCCTAAGCCCCCGGGTGCTGAGAGGATGTGCCAGTCAGCTGTGTGGGATCTTCCATCACATCTTCACTGTGAGCCTGAGCCAGAGGGTCTTTCCCGACCGGTGGACAACTTCATGTCTGGTTCCTGTGCGCAAGAAGAAAACACCCACTACACACAGTGACTACAGGCCGGTTGCCCTGACGTCACATGTCATGAAGTCACTAGAGCAGCTCGTCCTGAAGCACCTGCATAACATCGTCTGACCTTCACTGGACCCCCTGCTGTTCGCGTACCAGCCCCGGATGGGAGTGGAAGACGCCATCATGTACCTGCTGCACCAAGTCTACTCGCACCTGGAGGAGGCAAGTAGCAAGGTGAGAGTCATGTTCTTTGACTTCTCAAACTCCTGGACATGCGGGTGGACGCTCCACTGGTGGCCTGTATCAACAACTACTTCACAGGCCGCCCACAGTATGTAAGACTGCAACACACCACTTCAGACATCATACGGAGCAGTACGGGGGTCCCACAGGGGACAGTACTGTCTCCGTTCCTGTTCACGCTATACACCTCGGATTTCAGGTTTTGCTCACAGTCCTGCCACCTGCAGAAGTTCTCAGACGACTCTGCCATCGTGGGCTGCATCAGCAGGGACTAGGAGGCCGAGTACAGGAGTGTGGTGGACAGGTTCGTGGAGTGGTGTGGGCTGAACCATCTGCAGCTTACCGCTGGGAAGACAAAGGAGCTGGTGGTGGACTTCAGGAAACAGAGGAACCACCGAGACCCCGTCATCATCAACGGCTCAGCTGTGGACATAGTGGAGGACTACAAATACCTCAGTGTCCACATAGACAATAAATTGGACTGGTCTAAGAACACACATACTGTCTACAAAAAGGGTCAGAGCAGACTGTACTTCCTCAGGAGGCTCAGATCTTTCAACATCTGCAGGACCATTCTGCAGATGTTCTACCACTCTGTGGTCGCCAGCGCCATCTTCTACGCTGTCGTGTGCTGGGGCAGCCGGCTGAAGACGGCTGACACCAACAGACTCAACAAGCTCATCAGGAGAGCTAGCTCTGTCCATGGACTGGAACTGGAGTCTGTGGAGGAGGTGTCAGAGAGGAGGATGCTGAGGAAGCTGCTCAGCATCAAGGACAACACCTCCCACACCCTACATGCCATGCTGACGGCCTGTCAGAGCACCTTCAGCCGGAGACTGAGACCACCGAGAGTCACCACAGAACGCCACAGGAGGTCTTTCTTACCTGTGGCAATCAAACTGTACAATTCCTCTTCCATCTGCAGGAGGGATAATTAGTAAGGATAATTAGTAGTGTACTTATTGTTAATGGTCATTGTGTACTGTACTGTGTTGTATGTGAGATGAGTGTGTCGTGTTAATTGTTATTTGATACTCTGTAACTCTGGCAAAACAATTTCCTCCAGGATCATTAAAGTCTATTTTATCTTATCTTATCTTATCTTATCTTATCTTGCCTTCACTGCTAATATCGTAAAAAAAACTTTACGATTAAATGTTTACGGATTATTGGAGTTTGAAACATTACACCAATAACACTACACAATTGGTGATATGACTTTTTATTTATTTGCACAGTTGCAAAGAGGAAAGGTGAGCAGAAGTGAGATGCATACCAAAAGCTAAAAGAAATGGTCTTAGTTATCTCTCTGATCTGTTACAGCCAACAGAGATCAGACAACGATCCATCCATTCTCTACCAACACCAAATTATCCCTCTCAGAAATGCCGTTTCTTCTTTTCTTTTAGACTTCTGTATCTTTTACACTCTGTTGCCAGTTACACATCACCTTTTACATAAATTACCTGGCGGTTTACTATAACACTTACACCAACGCCAACAAAAAAAATAAATCAGCTTTTCATTGAAAATATATATATATATATATATATATATATATATATATATATATATATATATATATATATATATATATATACTCCTTTATATTGTCACGGTTTTTGGGTTTTCTTTTGAGAAACTACTGCTTTCATAGCCTATGTAGCACTCATTGTCATGTGAACACAAAATTTGTTATTTTCTTTATTATATTATTTCTTTATTTTCTACGCTTCAGCTTAAAATATGTGAGGACTCATAGCTATTATTTGACTCTGTTCTTTGGGAACATTAAGGTATCTCATGCACAATGGAGAAACGAAGGTTGACTAACCATAAACCTAACTTTACTAATATATGTAGCACTTAAACATTGTGAAGTACATTTTTTATTTGTTTCTCTTGACTGAAGCTGGCCGAAACTCTACCAAACCAAGACAATAATTCCATAAGAAAGGCAGACACTGTTCCACTTTACGTACATTTTTCTTATCCAGCATCATTTATCATGTCAGACCTCCATGAAACTGTAGCTCAAATCACTTCAAGCAGGGTTCTGGTGCAACAATGAGGGGAAAGTGAGGTGAAAACCCTGGACTGCACTCTATTGCACTTTAACATCTGACAATTCCATTTTTATATGCTAGCTTTATATGACTTATGTGTTTACATTTTAAAGCAAAAAAGTTGTGTAGCTCTAAAACTTTGCCAATATACATGTACATATGTTTGTATGTTATGTGTATTGAAAGAAGGACGGTGGGAGCACCAAAGACCATTTAACCAAGTTGGGTTAGGGTTAGAAATAAAAATGTAGTTAGGAAATACACAAAAATATAAATGGAAGCAGTTATAGGTGTAGCATTACATTTTTTTTAATCTTCAATAACTCTTCAATAAAAAAAATTTAAGAAATGTATGTAAAGTTATGTTATGTGCAATGTCAGCTCTAGTGACTTATGTTATATGTATGTTGATCATAGCAACAATCCATCTTTGGCTCTTCCTATATTCTCTTCCTCTTTCTTGTTTAAATTTCTTTTCTGCACAGTACCATCTATGCTCCTTTACACCATCATATAATCCCATAAAACTAATTTACAATATCTTTTTCAAATCTTCCTCTTCTTGTAAATGGGGACCTATGTCCATGCTTTGTTCTGAAATGGTGCTTGACTAACCTTGCCATAAATGTTGAAAATATTCATTAACACAGCCTGAAGACTTCACAAAAACTACATTTCTCTTCTTTTTCCACATGATGGCAAAACCATCCATTTCCTGATTTTCCCTCCTTTCTATCTGATGCCTTCCCTACATCATGCATTCCAGCTCCCTGCCTTTGCCAATCACCATTCATTGTTTCTGCATTTAGAAGCTTAAGTCCAACCTTTAAACTACTTATTTTCCTTTTTTTTTTGCTTCCACCAAAAACATTCTTCGTAATTTCCCCACTTGGCATTGGTCAAGAGAAATTCAATTTCTTCAACATCAACTTCAGTACCCTGTTGTTCAACAACACAAATAGCAGTTGTTTTGTTAACCAAAGCCGGAAATTGGATGATCATGTATGTTGTGGCAAAAGTCTGTGCTACAGAGAAATATTTGCAAAACACTTCCACCACAATGACAGTTTTTTATCCCCAAGTGTGTCATCTCCGATGAACACAACAACAACTTACAGGCTTAGTACTCTGCTACTTTAGCTGTAATACATAAAAAGAATAATTGAATGGGCCAGGGGATTTTAGGAGAGGTAAAATACGTGTCTGAGACCTTTTTTCAATTTCAATTTTATGGTTTTTTAATTAGTGTTTTTTGTTGTGCTGTTCCAATTGTAAGACTTCTTTGAATTAAAGCTATTAGTATTGATATCATTAGTAATAGTAGTAGTTTAAGACATCCAGCACCATACCTTCAAGCTTAAGCTTTCATTTATGGCTAATCTGCTCTTACACACCCTCCCTAATAAATGCTAAACTCTCCTTTAAATGGGATGATTCACACCACTTTTGCACAATCTTTGGATCATGTATGACACACCCAATTATGGCACATGATATATATTTATTTATTTATTGGTTACACATTGTTGTACCCCTTATTTGGAATCTTTGTACAACAGGCCTATAGTGTTATTAAGATTCTTTCAACCTCCTCTGAATCTCAATTTTTAAAAACAACAAAACATTTTCTGCCATTGTCAAAGGCTGGGAAGGAAATATAAATTTTGTTTAACATTAGGGCCATAGAATTTAGCTAAGTTCCACCTCAGGATATTTTTAAGTGATAACAAACCCTTTGTCATCATAGGATATATGAAACTAATTGCAATAGAACATTGTGATGTGGTGGCTCATTGGCAATCAATTATTTCCATTAATACATATTTAACTATAGATCAAACTTGAAATATTTCCTTCAGGAGTAGAGCTACTAAGAATAAATCAAGAGCAAATCGTATAAAGCATCATGGATAGATGACCAAAGTAGGTTAATGAACAGGAACATCTGTGGTTGTGTGGCATAACTATATTTTGAATGAAGCTATTGGTTATACACCATCATAAAAATGTCTAACATGTTATGTTCTAACACTGCCTGTGTGATGAGCAAACCTTAGATATATGTACAAATACGCTGCATGTTTTTGTCAAGGAGAGTTTCTAGGTGCTCTTACTGGATTTTTTATTTTATTTATTCTTGGCACATTTCCTTATTTTTCTATTTTCCTCCTAAATTTTCTTGTCAGCTTTTACAACTTGTATTCCCCTTTTCTAATATCCCCTATTCCATGTTCTTCCTTTCTATTTTAAATCTTGTCTCCTTCCTCTTTTTCGTTTCCTTTTATATTGGAGTTTATATATCACCATCTCCCCTCACCTACTCTTTTCATTCAACTATTTCTGTGCTCTTATCTCCTTTTTTATTTTCACCCTTCTTCTTCCCTTTTTCTTCACTCTCTCATACTCCATGTTTTTTGTTTTTATTTTTTTGTTTGGGGGGGGGGCTTTGTAATCCTGTTTTGTTGCTGTTGTTGTTTTCCTCTCTTTGAAAAATCTCCCGCAACTTTCCTTTTGTTCCCCCATCCCCTTTTTTCCACTGATCATCTCTTCACACCCTTTCACTTCCATGGTAACTCATTGTCAATGAAAAACTCATTCAATAACCAAGGCAACTTTAAACACTCTCAGTTTATGTGTGTGTGTGTGTGTGTGTGTGTGTGTGTGTGTGTGTGTGTGTGTGTGTGTGTGTGTGTGTGTGTGTGTGTGTGTGTGTGTGTGTGTGTGTGTGTGTGTGTGTGTGTGTGTGTGTGTGTGTGTGTGTGTGTGTG
>JAVLVB010000197.1:1055858-1093104 GCA_032876305.1 Orestias chungarensis
AGAGAGAGAGAGAGAGTGTGTGTGTGTGTGTGTGTGTGTGTGTGTGTGTGTGTGTGTGTGTGTGTGTGTGTGTGTGTGTGTGTGTGTGTGTGTGTGTGTGTGTGTGTGTGTGTGTGTGTGTGTGTGTATACAAGTAGCTAAAATGGGTTAGCAGAGTGTTGGTGGCCCACCCTCTGGTGACCCAGCCTGTTTCTCTGGACAATATACACAGAGAAACATGTCTAGCTAGATTTGGTGAATGTGCTGGTATAATCACGTCTGCCTCCACCACCGGCTGTTCAGACCGTGAGTGTTCAATCTCTCTGGGAAGCTTCTAAACTGTGTAAAAGGATTTAAAACAGATGTTTAGAGTATTGAACCTTTATTGCACTTTTTTGTTAGAGCAAGTAATTGTCATAAAGTTTAACCTATAATGGCAGTTATTGTTTTTATCCCTATACAATGCTGGTATGTCAACATGTTATTCACATTACTCACATCATACTGACTGATATTTGCAATTGAAAATAATTGGCAAGACTATGATCCAGTAAAGTTCATGAACAGCAACCTCTGAAATGTTTCTGACAGCTTTAGGAGCCAAGGGTGTCTATCCGTGGATAAAAGAACGTCAAAGGTGGAAGAACTACAAGTGAGGAAAAGATAACAAGAAAAGCCAGAGTTGTCTTAGTAAATTAGCTAAATTCTCTGGATGAGGATCACCTTGTTCTTATAAAGACGATATGTGTACAGTTTGAATTCAAGTGGCTGCTGTGCACACAAATATTAACAAATATGTAAAGAATTTTTAAAACAGAAAAGTAAGCAATTGTTGACTGTAGCAAAATTATATATATATTTTTTTTAAATATGCACCTACCAAATTCTGCTCTTCCATCTCTTACTTGTCTGTGTCTAGCTAGATGAAAAAAGATATTCACATTAAATCTGCAAGTAAAGTTGTCCTGAGCTTTCACATGATCAAATAACTGCCAGAGTGATTAAAATAAAATGACAGGATCTGTTTTGCTTGCAACGAAAAATGTGTGTGTTGTAAATGATTAAGTTCAAGGTAAAACGTGCAGTCTCAATTTTCTTGGATGGACCACGGCAGGTTACAGAAGAAAGACACAGATGAAAGAGTAAAATCCAAATATTGTCTAAGTGCAACATCTTTCAGAAAATAAGACACACAATCTCTGCAATTTCAGGCATGAACTAGTTAGTGACTAATAACCCTATTACACTAGCAGGGGGACCAGACTGGACTCTACACAGTTCGGGTGGTTTTCAATCACAGTAAAGTAGAAACTCTACTAGAAGCTGTAGCTGGTAAAGTTGCCTTAAAATATGACATAATTCTTTGATTGACAGTTAAATGTTGTGTTTGAGACTTTAGCATCACGTCTCTCACACCAACAATCAATGTAACAATAATGAAAGAAATTAAAGATATGGTAAATAGTGGAAATGGTCTGTTCTGAGACATAAATATATATAATATTACAACTATAGTTTTTTTTTTATTAGATGAAATGAGTTTAAACATTAAATGAGTGGTTCGGACTAGTTAGTCAGTTATTGAAAAGAGTTTTTTTATGAAATACTATTCCACTCTATTTGGGTCATTTGTTCCCTGGATAGTTATTTCTCTTACTTAAGTAAAAAAAATATGTCAAAGCAAGGCAAATCTTACTGGAATACAGTTTTTGGCAACTCTACTTTGAATACTCTTTGTGTATAACTAAACTCACCCATCACCATATGTCTGATGGGTGAGTTCATGGGTGATTTTAATACATAATCAATATCTATCAGCATTATATGCAGCTCACACTATAACAACCATACAGATTTCTACCTCTCAGTCTACTGTATGTTTTTGTATTTACTGTAGTATATGTCGTTCTTTAGTTCTTTTATTTTAGTTCTTTGGCACTTTCTTGTCGTGGTCTGTTGTTCCATGTTGCACCTTTGTTCCGGAGGAAAGTAATTTCATTGCACTGTGTAGATGTACTCAGATGGAATGACAATAAAAGCCTCTTGAATTGACTTACTTTCTTGACCAACACCAATCCAAACAACATAAAACAAATCATACCACTTCCTGATCGTACCCCACAATATGGTGGTAGAGTCCAACAACTAGCAAGATTTGATCTGTAAACAACACAAAAACACAACAGGACATTACATAGCAGCTCTGCTGCACATTCTGCTCAGTCTGTGCCTTCCTTTTTCAGACTTAGTCCATAGTGTGAGTTTTCAGAAATGACAGGTAGAATCAATGTTGTTACACTTCCAGTGACACCAACCATAGCCAATCAGTGACTCTAGTCTTCTGAAGCTTCTTTTTTACCACGTCTTGTACTTAGTAAGTTCCGCTTAGACTTTGAAGGTAATTTTCAGAAGAACCTTGGCAAGGTCAGCAACCTGATACTAAGCCAATGCAAACTCAACAAAAATAAGGTTTTAGTCAAGACACTGATATGTAGTATGAAAGGAAAAAATCCTAAAGATTTGAATGAGGAGATGAATTTTTGGCTTTTAAGTGTGAAAACTAATCTTGGTAACTAAATTAAGTATATTTTGTATTTGCAAAAACTTTCCTTCTGGTTTAATTTTTTTTTATTAAATCATCACAGTTAAAAATCTGTAATGTGTGGTTCTGTACACCTGAGGTTACATTTGAATAGGGTTACTAATGAACCTGTAAATGATCACATCACCTATACATCAAAATCCTGTACTGGCTTTCAACATGAAACCAAACATTTTGTACTCTACGCAGTTGCCAAAACGGCTTTACTTCAGCTATTTTTCCTCTTTAGAGTTGGACTGTTCAGAGCTGACCCTGTGACTCATCAGTCTCTCCACTGAACTTCCAGACCAGGAGCCATTTTTTCATAATTTACAACAAAAAGTAGTGGACCTATTGATAACAAACTGGTATAAACTGGCTTGGCTCCTTTATAAACAGGGTGAAAGAGAGGGGTGCATGTCTAGGTGTGCTCTCCCTGTCAGCAGTATGTATTCACACACACATACACACACACCCATATGCACAAAAACACAGACAAAAACAGGGGCTTTTGGAGCCGGGCCCTTTGGAGGAAATGCCAGAGGCACTGAGAGATGGAAAGTCTCGCTGTTGCTTCTGTTGAACCACTCACCCCATTTAAACCAGTCACTTTCAATTCAAACCCTCCATTTTTATCATCTGACTTCGATTCCTGTTTGTGCAAATATTTAAGCGCATAAATTATTATGTGTTAAAAAGGATTCAGTGGAAAGATGAAAGGGAGCGCCGGGAAGAGAGGGATGAGGACACCTTAGTGTGACAGCCCCAGTATCCAGATGCATGAAATCCAGATTCAATGTCATTTTGGTGTCAGGGGTAAACTGCCACTGTGGTCTGACCATGGGTGTGAGATAGGAATGTATTAATTTCAAACTCTCATGAAACAGAAATTGGGTGCTGCTGTCATTAATGAGGGTTACATTCAGGAGGGCTAATTTCTATGAGAAAATTAGACATGTATATCCTATTTCTGTCACAAGATCTGACAGCACATCCTCCAGACACGGTAAAAAAGTACAAAAGACACTAATAAAATACTTCTTTTGTGATTGTGGAACATTGTCTTTTTGAACCCCCCACTATTGCAAATGCAAAAGGTTGAATCATGGTTACAAATATCTCAGAACTTTTTGTTAAAAAAATCTTTCAGTTGTTAACAACCCAGCATGAAAACACAATGATATTTCAAGCAAAAGATTAAACTTCAACCCTGTCTACTAATTAATCTGGGATTGAAGCGCAGTTTAGCAGACTTTCCTCTCCCTTGCTACTTCTGACCAGAGTTCATAGTCCCTCCAGCATATCTTGGGTCTTCCTATGGGTCTCCTCTCTGTTGGAAGTGCCCAGAACACGTCACTAGCTAGGAGGCATTCTAACCAGAAACCAGTGACCTTAACTGGTTTTTCTCAGTTTAGAGGAGCAACGACTCTATTCTGAGTTACTCTTGAAAGACCAAGCTTCTCACCCTAATTCTAAGGGAGAGCTCAGATTGTGGAGGATACTCTTTTTTGGATTCTACAGATCTAGATCCCGTTTGACCCAAAGCTTATGAACATAGATGATAGTAGGAACTGGCACTGACGCTGCAACACCAATCTGTCAGTCAATGTCCTCGTCTAATTTTCCCCAAAATTCTTAAACAAGATCCCAAGATACTTACTCAACTTCTTGACTTTGGGGTGGTCATAGTCCCAAAAACCTTTAACCTTCTCCGGCAGTTGACCTTAATATCAGACTTTGAGGTGCTGATTTTCATCCTTTACACCCTGCATACTCCGCTACACCAGTTAAAGACTTGCAGCTATTATTGCGGCAAAAGGCAATCTCATAACATATTACCTCTGGGAGGCAGCATACTTTGGCACACAACAATTTTTAGATTTTTATTTTTGAAAATGTTTTAAATCATGTAGAATTTTCTTCCCCTTCACAATCATTACCACTTTGTGTTTGTCTTTCACATGAAACTTCAATGAAATATATTAATATTTGTATGGAACATTTTCATGAGATTAGGAATACTTTTGCAAACCAATGTAAGTTTAGCATTTTATTTCCAATGAAATGCATTGGAACTGTAATAATCTGATATTAAAACTGCTTTGGTTTAATTTCACTTGTCCTATTGTAGTTGGACTGCAACTCTGAGATTTTGAATTTTTTCAATGAAGCAATATTCCTGTAGTAGGAGGAAGGACTCAGTATCACACAAAGTATCAAAGTAAATGTTAAGGATGGACCCAAATGCAGAGACGGCAGTTTATGGAGGTGATGATTTATTAACAAAAGTACACAGGAACCACAGAGTAAAAATGGAGCACAGGGAGGAGATGACTACGAGGAGAAGAGACGCAGCAGACAGAACCCGGCAGGCAGTGGAGACGACAGGGAACAGAGAGAACTCAGAAAGAACCAGACTAAGTATGATGAGGAACAAAACTGCATACTAACATGGAGGACAAAAGGCACAAGGTAACATCATTACAGAGAATCCAGCAGTGTTTAAATGAATAAACTGTGGATATATACTAGGAGTGTGGAAGGTGGAGCAATGCAAGAGACTGATTTAATTGTGTGCAGCTGTGATTAATAATCAGGGATATGGTTAAGGGTGAGAGAGAGAGAGTGACGGCGGGAAAAAAAAAACGGAGATCACTGGAGGGAAACGGCAGGGAATAATACATGAACCAAATATAAAGAACCAACTAAGATATATATAGAAAACTGTCATGATCTATGTTTTGGTTTGGGTCAGTTTGTTGTTGTTTTCATTTATATTTAGTTTTTGCTCTGTTTAGTTCACTTTAGTTCTCTTGTATTATTATTAGATTTACTATTCATTTATATTTTATATTTTGATTACGTTCTCTACCTTGTTCCTCCACTCCCCTGTTCTCTGTTTCTTCCTGTGTGTATGTGTGTCTCCACTCATTATCATTTACAGCTGTTTCCAATAATCCAATCATCTTCTCCACCAATCACACCCCGGTTCCTCAGTATTTAAGCCCTTCTCATTCTTTCACTCACCGCTGGATCGTCTGTTGTCACTCCCAGTTAATTTGCCTTCTCGTCTCTCTGCGGCATCTCCTGTGGTCATTCCCTGTTGTCCTTCCTGAGGTCTTGCCCTGATGTCCCTCGCCTCTCGCTTCTAAGTTTCTCGCCCCCAACATCTCCGGTAAGTCTCTTGCTCGCTAGCTCTCAGTCCTGGCTCTTCGTCTTGGTCCCCTGGTCTCATTCCGTGTTCTCTGTTTGTCTCACTTCCTGTAGTCCCCGGGTTTACTTGTCTCTTCCCCGTCGTGTAGTTATTAGTTTCTTTGTCTCAGTTTATTTCCTCCCTTCCTGTGTTATTACTTGTGTTTGTTTATTAGTGTCGTTGTTTGTTAACGCTTGTAGTTCCCGCATCTTATTTAGTTTTCGGCTTTGTTTACATTTTGTAGTCCCGCCTCCGCTTCCTGTTGTTCCGTTTCCGGTTTGCCTGTAGTTCCCTGTATTGTTCCGTTTATGTTCATTATTCATTCCCCAATAAATTTATATTCACTCAATATCCTGACAAAAACAAGTGACTGGCATAGACCATGACACATAGGGGGTAACATAGAGTGTTCAGGAAGTTCCAGGGTAACACGTTCTACACATTGGTAAAGTTCTACTTAGGTTGCCCATCTATTTGTCCCCCTTAATTTTCCATTGTAAAATCCTTATGTTTAACTTATTTCCATCCATTTCCACGGCTAAAGCTTTGACTAGTGACTGATTTTGTTGAAGAATAAATGTGTATCGCAGGAGGGACAGTAATAGTTTTTGGTGAAGTAGGCTGTCAGGAAAAGCTTAAAAATGGCAATAAGGAGAAGATTAATTGATGTGTTGTTTTAAACTGCACACGTAGGCTTGACATGATATCCTGAAGATTTGGAGTTGTTCATGTAATTCTTTGAATCTTTGGATAGAATGTATTGTTATGTTTGCCCGATGATCTGTGCAAGTTAGAAAGTCAGATTGGATTGGTTAAAAACTTGGACATACACACATCAATGAAACAATGCTGGATTTTTTTGGAGGACTGTGATGATGTTTTGTGCAAATTATGAAATCCTCTTATGGCCGAGAAGAGACAAAAACCTTTGTAGAGTATAATAATTTTACATTTTCGTACTTGTACCACACTCTTCGATAATTTAAAACACAGTCCATTTGTCAAGTACAACCGGTAAATGTGACGGTAGTGAAAGACCGCTATTATACCCAGTCTGCAACACGGTGAGAGAGTGACTGGGAGGACAAACAAGGTAGAGCTAAACAAAGAAATGAAAGCGGGAGAGAAAGACAGCAGGTGGATTAAGGCCTCCCAAAGGAATTCCCACTCATTTTCTCTGTGGAGCAAAACATAGAAAGAGGGAGGGTTAGTTTTTTATCTCTTCATTTGACACTAGAAAAGCCTCTCTCTTTCTGTCCTTTTGTCTACCTTGTTTTACCACTCACGTCCCTCACTCCAACTCTCTCCCTGTAAGCCTTATCTCTTTTCACTTCTTTTTTGAACCCATTTATGTCTTTATCTTCTGTCCTTTTAGGTCTAGTCAGCTTTCCATCTGTCTTTTCTTTCCCCACGTAACCTAAAATACTTCTCACTTCATGCTTTTTTTTCATTTCCATCATTGCACCTACTGATATGTTTTGCTGTTTCTCAACTCACTATAGTTTTGGTCAGATAAAATGTATGTATATTAGATCTTATTTAATGAGATCTTCAAATATCAAAGAACATTGAACACTCACACTTTACATGTGATAGAAAGACATGTAAAGACACTAAGAGCAGCCTATGTCATTGATTCAAACACTAAAAGAAATTAATAATACGCAAGTAATAACATAACATCCATGATCTAGTGAGGTATAATATATAAGGAATAAGTAATACAAATGGAGCTCCTGGATTGGCTGTTTTGCAAGTGCTATCAAATAGCATCAAGTAGCACTGTAAAAAATAAATGACTAAGCAGCTTTTCATTTCAAAAATTGCAGATAAGCTTTACTTCTTAGTAGGTTTTGTGGGTGTTTTTGCACTGCTTTAAATCTTGATAGTTTTCCTTCTATAATTATCAAACTTTTAATAACTATATGCTTTTATCTACGGGGTATAAATCACAGTTACTTCAGATGTAGGAGGAGACCATAACTACCAACTCCCTCAAGGTCAGCAGATAATAAACAATTTAATTCCTTACACTAGGTAGTACGGCAAAAACTGGCTGATACATATGAAATACGAATATTCATTAAGAAAAACATCTTTATAGAATGGAAACTGAAGTATGTTCAGCTCACTCAAGATATGTGAAGACCAACATCATACACATGCTGTATCACACTCATTTACTGCAGTGACTCTAATACATGTACACAAAATCCACATCCACACAAATGTCTGTTACTCCTAACAAATGTCAGACAAAACAAACAGTGACACAGTAAGATGTGTAGGATGCACCGCAACAGGATACAGCAGCTATTAGAGCTAAAATAATTACAACACATTATTTGTTATCTGAATGATGGCATAACGAAGACATACATTTAAGTTACTATTAAAAACTTTTATGAGAGATGCTGTGTGTGCGTTTGTGTTATTGTATGTATAGGTGAGTTTGTGTGAGTCTACTAGAACATTTAGACTTTTTCAACATAGCAGTTTTAAGACTTTACAGATCATAGCGTTGGTCCTAATATTTCAATAGGAAAAACTGCTCTTCCAACTAGTAGGGGATCATAGTCCTAAGCCTCCCTGGAAAGGTCTATACAGCAAGAGAAGAGAAGGTCCTCATGAATAATTGTGTATTGTTTTTTTTTAAAAAGGTCCAGTTCTACACACTCAGTAGGTTTCTAGAGGGTACATCGGAGACGCCCAACAGAAGCTTGGTCTGCATTGCTGTCAGTAGGTCAGATACATTTTTTGTGAGAGTTGGCACAAGTGGCTTGGGAGAGGGAAGTCTAGGTCTCTACCAAGGCTGCTCTGCCAGGATCCAACTCCTACATACATACATCTAATTTCCGTTCATGAACTTGTAATGAAGGTCGTTTTCAGTGGTGGAAAAGAGGCAACATACGTATTCAGCAGGACAGTCAAAAACTCATGGGCACCCTGGAATGAATTTCCGTGTTGTCTTTTCAGAAACCCACTCCTCACCAACCTTACTGTGCCTGGTTGAATGTCTGCAGGTTTATCAAACATAAAGCTAGCAATGTTCATAAAACATGTTAAGTTTCTTTAAGTTAAGGAAATAAAAATATATATCGACCTCAGTCCATACAGACACCTGCAGCATATTTCCCACACACGTTCACATTTATGGTTTATATTCTGTATTTTAGAAAGTGACATTGTTTAATAATGGGCTTTAAATGATCTCTGAAGAACAGCAGACAAATAAGATGATACAGGATAAGAAAGAGTAACAATCTCAGATGAGAAAATCAGACAAGATGAGCAGGAGGAGGAGAAAACAAGACAAACCCCAAGGTCTCCTCCTTCTAATGAGCGTCACAACCTAACAAATTCATTGCTGTGTTTCAATTCCAAACACTTTTGCTCTACTGGCTCTGCCTCCTCCTACTCTTCCTCCTCCTCAGCAGCAGCAGCAGCAAAAGAGCCTTGATATGGAAAGCAGGAAGAGGAATGGGGCTCCTCACCACCTCCTTTGAAGTCACAAGAGGAACGGATTATGTAGTAGAGCTTCCAAGTAGAGATCCGCCTTAAACCTCTTACATTTTATTCTATGATTTTGATATGTTTATTACATTAAAAAAAAGGATTAGTCTTGTTGAGGGGACTAACGCCTAGCAGATGCTGACAGCATGATAAAAGGAAAGGAACAAAGGGGCTTTTTATAAAGAAGAAAATTTGAAAACAAATATTGATGAAAAACAGAAAAATATATTATAGAAAAAGAAAATCTTAATGCTTGTGACACATCATGTCACAATTTTGAAATGCTGTCAAACTAGCACTCATTAGGACACTAAAACATTTCTCAGAATTATAAAAAATTTAGACATATGGGATGAAATTCATGGGTTAAAAAAACATATTCTAAGAGGTACATTTTTAAATAACCATTAACAAAGTTCAGCATTTTTCAGACAGTTTCAGTTCTACAAGTTATCAGTGCAAGCTCTCATACAAGGAAACTCAAAACCTTCTTACTGCAAAACTTATAGATTTAGCTACACAGTGAAAAGTAATTTTTAAATCAAAATATCAAAGAGCCATAAACCACCAGATGAAAGGTTCAGAAAGAACAAAGACGATGAAGTACTCAAAATACTAGCAGAATGTACAGTGGATCTTTAGTACCCACGGCAGTAGGGTAACACAGGTGCCTGTGAATAACTGAATTACATGACCCCTGGGGCTTAGGGTCCACAACCCGAAACCCTGTCCCCAAACCCCCCACACCCCGACAGTACACAACATTTATATATACTTCAGACTCCATCAAAAAATTTCTAAATGCAACTTCTGATTGTTCAAACAATCCAAAACATCTAAATCATTCTTTAAATTTGGGGTCACCATTGACTAAATACCTTCATATGTTTTAATATTAACACACAATTGTAAGCCTATTGCAAATAAATCTGGGCAGACACACGGAGGCTGATGATCAGATGAGGGCAAACGCTGCATTTTTAAAGTTAGCTACATCCTAAAATTAAAAATCACAGCATTAGTCTATAATTTGGTGCTATATTCAATTAATGCTGGGGTTTTGTTCGTGTGGTAATGTGCAGACTTCATAGCCTACAATAACAATATCACTTCTGACTATTTCAAGCATATTCTGTAGATTTTGTTAGTTGTTATATTTCAGAAACAATAAAATAACGCAATAAAATAGTAGACAGTTAAAAACCCAATTTAAAAATTAGAATCGCATGATGTCTGTAAAGTATTTAGTTGAAAGCAACAGCTCATTTGCAGCCATGACTGAAACCAGTCAAATTTGTTTTACAAAAATTCAGAGCTTTCTTTACACACGTCTTTTGAAAATCGCAACTTCATTCACTTATCATTCATTTATTATTAAGCAAAACCTTTGTTTAATTTAGACATTGTGGAAACCCCACCTCCCGTACGATAACCCCTGGAGAAACGCACCAGCAGACCCTCATGACCCTACAAGGATAAGCAGGTCTAATAATGGATGGATGGATTTTTGGTGGGATACAAAACTCATTTTAGGATTAATGTAGACTAAAACAAAATGCCATGTTTTATTTTTTATTTTAGTAAAGTATTCAAAAATTTGTTTGGAGTATAAAATAAATTTTTGCATGTAATAAAAAAACATGAATATACAGTTAATAACTATATTTCACATTGCGTATTAAAACATACCAAATCTGAAAAAAGAAAAGTTAACCCCCAGTTTTTTAAAGCTACCCAGTTAAATCGTTACTAGTGTAGAAATGACATGCCAGTTAGATCCTAGTTAACATTTACTTTTAAAGCTTGTTGTATTTCATAACCCCCTTTAATGCACATTTTATTTATCATTGTTTTTCAATTAATATAGGAATTGTTTCTCTTACAACAACTTTATAAAGCTATGTTTGAATAAACAATTTACTTACTCTGATTTAAAACATTTTTCCATATTGTTTACAAGCATGAGCATTGGAGCTGATTATAAGGAGGATCCTTCCAGCCCCATAAAAACAATGACAAAGAGGTCACTGGATTATTAATGTGATTTTTTTAATTTATTTCCTCAAGACAAATGGTCATTTTACAGCCTCCCTGTCTTTTACAGCAGTGTGTGTATGTGTTCCCATTCAGCAGGAGGGACTCAGTCCATCAGTGCCTTCACAGGCCAGAGCTCAGACACATCAACCCAGTAACACACACACTGCTGGGTTAATAAAGAAAGCATGCTGCAGTGTCTTTGGCATAAGGGTCACACTGCAGAGAGATATATACTATTCTTTTGCAACAAAATAAATAAACCAGTTATAAGAAGGTTAGGAAATTCAAGGTAGGACTCATCCTAGCAGATAATGCAGGTGTGTGCCGCTTGAGGAAATATATTTTAAAAGTACATCTACCATAGGTATAATTTATTCTTAGATGTAAGATTGTAAATATATATACAAAAATACAAGCTATGAATGCCTTGTTAATACCACAATCTGGACGTGTTAAGCCAGCTAAACAAAGCCCAACTTTTCACAAGC
This sequence comes from Orestias chungarensis, assembly GCA_032876305.1. Classification (NCBI taxonomy): domain Eukaryota; kingdom Metazoa; phylum Chordata; class Actinopteri; order Cyprinodontiformes; family Cyprinodontidae; genus Orestias; species Orestias chungarensis. Next base: position 1,067,650 of record JAVLVB010000197.1, read on the forward strand.
AGTTTATTTTAGCCACATTCTATCATTGTTTGTTCAATATAAAGGAAAAAGGAGCTCGTACAGTAAAAAAAAACAAAAAACAGATAAATACATATAATACATGATACATGTAATGTTCTTCAACAAAACAACACTTCTCGTGTTTTACATCAATTGGTAATAACTAAATAATTTATTCATTAATTATGAACAATATTGACGATAAATGGGAACCCCTAATAGATACTGGGAAGACCATTGTAGTCCTTTAAAGTCTGTTTTGTCTTTGGGTACAAAGTACACAGTCCTGAACCATCTGCATTTTTGCCTTAATAAAAATATGTAAGTGTCCACTCGTGCCATTTGGAAACAAGAAAGATTCTTTGTTCCAGATAATTTTGTGTTTTGCTTGTCATGAATTGTCATTATTCACAGCTTAAATTTGACAGACCACTCAGAGAGGAATCAGCTATGACTTTTAAAAAAATTAAACTAATCATCTGATAACAGAAAATTAAGTCAAATGAAATTTCCTGAGGTCTGCTAAAAGTACAATTTAGGCATTTGCAGAGAGTCACCATATGGTGTAATAAGAGTGAAAAGTGAAGACTGTTGATGAAAAAGAAACATTTGAAACAACAGAGTCCATGAAAACTACTCAGAAGTACAGAATATGAAAGATGAAGGAGAAAAAAAGAGGAATAGAAGGTGTTTGAAAGAGACAAGTGGACGTTTAAACCTATAAATGGAGAAAGAGAGGGAGAGGAAGAAGAGCAGAGTATATTTAAATGCAAGCCTGTGCTAATGAGTTTGGTCAGAGTGTGGAACAGTCTTTTAAAGCTGCTATCATTCTCATTAATGTAGTGAATGAGCCGCTGATCGCTGTCATGGACCTAACACCCTAATAAACAACAACAAGCAGACCTATAGATGTGTAGGCCCACACGTGCACACAGGGCAAAGGACGCACATGATGCTTGCACAGAGCTGCTTATATGTTGCATCTGTGTGTGGGTGTGTGTATGAGTGTGTACACAATGTCAAACGATGTGGGGGGTTTAAGGTGGAGATGAAAATGTGTGAGTGTGCTTTGATTTAATGAAAAAAAAAAATACAATTTACAAATTCAGCAGTTCTGTTTTTAATGAGTATCCGCTAAGCTGTGAGATAGAAATGCAAATTTACTTCAACAGGCCAAGCAGACGCACTGAAAAATTAATGGAATCTCCCTTTAATTTGCCTGAATAGAAAGACAGAATGCTGCCAGTAAACCGAATTCTTTAATGTTTGGGAAATATTTACATCATAAGACCTTCTGAATGTGTTCGCATTAATAATATATTTCTTTCAGTCCCCTTAATAGAGAGACATCATTACTGATTGATTTATTTTTACTTATTGTTATCATCGGGATTTTATACCTAATAAGAGCAAAATATTTTGTTTTATTTGTTTTATTATTTTCTGATCATTTAGTGATGACTTGAAAAGACTTAAACAATCCTTTACAACAGTTTTGGTAATTTAGTTTAAATTAATTTTATTTATAACATTTATAGCATCTCTTTGTTTCATTCTCCCCTTGTCAATATATTTAAATGATCAACATGTAAGACACTTAGCCAATCGAGTAAAAACTGAAAAGACAGTGGTATATTGAAGTATGTTGACATAGCAAAGACATTAGCTTTTACCCACAATTCCACATCTGATATTACTAACCCTTTAAATACTAGTTCAAATGAGTTCCATAATGTGATCAAACAAATACATTTTCTATAACAACTCTTTTTTTTCTGCAAAGCACTTATCAAAATAAAGCTCAACAAGTCCTGGCCGCAGATATGACTGAAACTAAAGTTAATTCTCTATGCAACTGTTTAATTTTTAAGTCAAACGGTACTGCAGGCACAACATTAAAATGGAGCTGGAGTAAAAAATTGGATTAATACAATTACATAAATCATTGGTAAAAATGTTAAAAATGGTCAAAGGAAACCTTAAGAGGAGTGAAAATTTCTGTCCATTCTTAATTTAAAAATATTTGTAGCCTTACTTTTTTCTTACACGATGTTAAGGCAAAAAAAACATAGTCCTCATCTAGCCTTATTGTAACAGTTTCAGTTTTATTAAAGTTTAACTAAAATGCTTAATTTTTAAATTTGAATTATTGCTTTGATCATAAAAATGGGACCGTTTTGATGAATAACTATGTTACTTTTCTTATTTCATAATTTATGATTTAACACAAATTTTTGAATCTGAAGAGGAAAACAGATCAGCTTGATATGTAATTAACAGTTCATTGACATGCTGACCTTCCCTCCAAAACGCAGTGTAAATTATTGAATGTATTTAAATTAATGGTGGAACAATTTGTTCATTTTCAGGGTGAATTTGTACCACCGCAGTAAAAAAATGCTTTCCCAGAAAGCATCCAAAACATGTTGGGATCCAGGGATGCTGAGAAGTGTGAAAGGTGCTGTAGCCTGCATTCCGGTCCTATGCTAGTATTAAACTCTGACGGCTTAGAAATAATTAGTGTAAAGGAAAGCCACAGTAAAAAACAACAGTTACATTTTAAATATGCATGTTTTACTTTCGGTGTAGCTCTGCTTGGGTCTACCTTCTGGTCCTCTTTGAGTATAAAGCTGTGAAGAAGTGTTACATTCAATGCAACGTTGGGAGTGTGAGGACTGTTGGTAGCAAGAAGGAGCGTGTTTACTGTGTGGATACTGAAGTATCGGAGGATGCTGTTTTGCTTTATTCACACAGCTTATCCTGCTTTAAGCCCCAGTAAAATTGAATGGCTGCAGAGGCCTATTGTGTTTGATTGCACTGACTTCATTAGCAGCTTATTTTTTAGAATAGAATATAATAGATAATAAGCTTTAATTCTACTATAATAAAATGATGAGTTCAGTCATAATCAAAAATAATAAATAATTACAGAGGCACTATTGATACAAGTAAATATTGGGTATCCAGTGTTGTAACACTATGTGCTGGACTAGCAAAAAAATGCAGTGAAAAACTTTTTCTGTAGTCTCGTCCTTACGATCGCCAATTGTCTGAAGCACCTTCCTGAGGGAAGATGTTGGAACTGGTGGTTTGATGTGTCAGGGGAGATCTGCTCTGCATGCTGACTGTTTCTAAAGTAATGTAGCAGCAGCAGTCGGTGCAGCTTGACACCAATGCTCTCTTTTGCAGAGAGAACCGGAAGATGTGCTGCAGTCTGAAAATGTCATGTTCTGTGGCAGGGCTGAACCGCACTGTGATAGACGTGGTGATGACAGACTGTTAGACTCTAATGACCTTAAACTGATTACCCATCTGGAAAAAGGAGGGCCGAATGTTTTTTTGTTGTTTTTTGCCTCTATTTCCAGTTTAATTAAAAAAATATATACATAGAAAAAGGAAGGTAAATGTTTCTTCTCCTATTATCCAAGGTCTTTCAAAGAGTTATTGTAGATGCTGATGATTGTGGGACACTTGTTTTAAAGCAGTCTTGTGAAGATACAGATCAGAGTTGACAATACAACTTCATTTTATAAAGAATCGTTGTTTTAACCACCACCTCTACCGTTTACACAGCAGTCCCCAGGACAGAACAACACTTCTGTACCACCTAAATATAACCTTTTAAAATGTCTGTCTCTAAAGCTTCTACCTCAATAGATGATGGCCAAAGAGGTAACATTGTCCACAACTGACTAGTACAAGACATGCACCGCCTTTCTGAGAACTAGAGTGAAAGGGAATGGTGAGAGTTTAGACCCTTGTGGTGCTCCAATGCTGCTGACCACCTGGTTAGACACTCAGGTTTTTTGCTCCTACTTTTGCTTTAGAAGCCTCTAAAGCCTAGAGCCTAGGTGCCCAGGTCATTTTCTTTATCTCTCTGGAGTTCCCCCAGTAGGGAAAAATCGTAGTCACATTTTCATCGGAAGATTAAGTGGTAAGTTAATGAATAAATCTGTCACCACTTTTGAACTCTGAAAATACAGTAGTTGTTATCTTTAGACCTTTAAAAAAGAAATTTCCTTAGACTGATGCTGAAAAACTAGTCCATGCATTTTTTACTTCCAGGCTTCTAGAAGGACATTGACTCATGTTGCTGCCAGCAACGTACTACAACTGCTGCTAAAAACCTTTCTTGTTATTTAGTTTTCTCTGCTTCCCTTAGTGTCGTCTGTCTTTTCAAACCCACAGCCAGTCGCAGCAGATGTCCACTTGTACTGGGCTGGGTTCTGCTGGAGGTTTCTTCCTGTTAAAGGGGAGTTTTTACTCTCCACTCTCGGTATATGTACGCTCAATATTAGATATTGCTGTAAAGGCAATGACACATCGCAATCTATTGTTTCAGTTTTCTGATCCAGGAGGAGAGAATACTGCAATCCAATGACTCCATGCAATCTGGTTTCTTTAGATTTAACATTTTTAAATGACTGATTTAACATGTACAAATGTATGAATGATTGGAATTAAACAATCTTCTTGTAAAGTGCCGTGAGACAACATCTGTTGTAAATCACCTGTATATGAATAAACTGAATGTTGAATCTTGAACGTTAATCATCTATGCTCAGAATTCATTACAAATGTATATGACAGTACCTAAGATATGTAGCAATAATTCATGCACTTTTTTAGTGGTTTATCGTTAATATTAGTTCTGTTATTGGTATAATAACAGTATTTCAAGGTTTTTTATTTGTTTAGTTTTTTATCACCAAACAGATTCCAGGACTAATAAATGCAGGTGCTTTTTAAGGGCATCAGTAAAGACAGCAGCTCCATCACCAAAAAGGTCCACAAACTGCTTACTGTGCCTATAGTAGGACATATTTAAAGGTCAGCTCAATACAAACTCCTACTGAATCATTTTCCTGCCGTTTACTTTGATGTTGATGATGTACAGTAGCTCAAATCTGTACATAGAAAGGTGGTCACAGTCACTATGTTGAGTTTGATTTAGAATTGCTACTTTATACTCTTATTCGAGCTGAAACAACTAATAAATTTAATTAATAAAAATGTATTATTAAAATAGTTGAAAACTAATTTTGTCCCTGATTAGTTGCTTCATAAACACGTTTTACTGTAAGCGAGGACCTGTTATATCCGCAGTCAATAGTAATGAGCTACCTAACGCTCTGATCTACCGGTGGAGCAGTAGAAGAAGAAATCAGCCAATCGTTTGCCTTGTTTTGCATCCGCATGACTCATGCGAACGATCAGGTGGTATAAACACAATTCTCCTCAGCAAGATGGCGGAGCACGGCAATGTACAAGACAAAAAGTGAATATTTGAGCATATTTGACTTGAAGCGGGAGAGGAAGAAACAGCGCAGTGAAATAACCAATAACTTAATAAGTTGTAAGGAATTCTACCTCAATTTTGTATTTTATGCCTGAAAATGAACAAATATTTTACACGGTTGTGGTAAATTGTTCCTTTTAAACAAAGTTCAATAAATTGCAGTAAACGGCACCCTTGTCCTCTTTTCCTTTTTCTTATTAAAAATTTGTTCTTAATAGCTTATATGGGAAAGTAAATGCTAAATAAAATTAATAATAAGAAGTGATTACTCATAAACAAAATTGACAGATTAATCGATTATGAAAATAATGGTTAGTTGTACTCCTTACCAATATTAACTCTCTTTGGCAAAAAGTTTGTAAATATCAATCACAGGACAGAAATTGCTGCCCATATAAAAAGTTGTCATATGAATTGTCTAATTTATGAAGACTATTTAGAGTTGATCTTGTTTAACAGTGTTTATAAATGGGAGTGGTGATGTTAAGACACATTTTGGGTCAATGCTGTTAATAGATTTGCAGGACAGGGAGATTTAATTTGCACATTTAGTACAAGTACAAAAACAGAAAATTGTCTTCCTTTATTACACACATGTGTAAAAGGTAAATAAAAATCATAACATATGATAAACAAATATAAAAGCATTTTGTATAATATTAAAGAGATATAAAACTTTCACTTGTTTAAATTACATGAAACAAAGGATTTGCATAACAGGTTTTAAAATACTTCAACATTTTCTTCTGAATGTACTTTTTTAAATACTTATATATTTAAATGGCTAACATTTGCACATACTCATATTTCCTTTTTATAGTATTTTTCTCAAGAAGTCTTCATTGTATTGCTCTAACTGAGGTGTTTCTTACCATGTCCACTACCCTCCCCCTCCATCCTGTCTGATACAGAATAATCAATAGTGATTTCACCCTTGGGTCTCCTGCCTGGCTACAGGGGTAAAAAGTGACCGCGCCAGGGCAAAATAGGAGATGAGAAGAGGTAATGAGACCAGGGACGGGGATATGAGCTAGAAAAAAATGAAGATCCAAAAATAAGTGGCTTTTTCTTTTTACTAGATTTCCAAAACAGCTTCAAATAACATAATGACATCACTACCATGGTGACATACCTATCATAAGAACTGAACACAAAACAAACACACACAGCAGCAGCTACCCTAGGTCATCTTTGGTTTTCTGTTGTTTTTTAACAAAAGTCAGTTAACGGTATCTGCAGTTGCCACAGTCATGATCTGACATGTCTTTCCAACCAGATGAGAGTAATATGAGATCCTACAAGTAAAAAAAAAATTAGAACTTTAAGCAGACAATGTAAATAGGATGGCTTAAAAAGAGAGAAAATAAAGAGAAAAAGTTATGCTGGATGAGAAAAAGTCTACAAGAGTATAATAGCAGGAAATGACTCAAAAAAGAAGAAGTGAAACAAAAGTGAGAAAACCAATAAAGAAAAGAAAAGGCTCAACAAAGAAGAAAAGGCTCAGAATGGTGTGCTTTGAGTGTGTGTGTTTAACCAATCCAAGGTGTGGTATAATTGAAGTGTGTGTTGTCAAGGACAGGTAGATATTGGTCCTGAGGTAAGAAGCTGCAGACTCAGCAGGTTTGAGCTGATTACATCCACTGTCTACGATAGGACTGGAGAGGAAGACGACACAGCAGAGAAGAAGAGAGAAAGCAATGAGTAAAAAAGGCAAATAAGAACACTGGGAACAGTAACTTGAGATATGAAAATCCTGTAAGTATTAAAGATTTCCTCCATATGTAGAGATACTGAAAGTAAAATCATGTTTAACTTCCGAGTAATTTCAATAAATCTAGAGATCATACTTCTAAAAAAATCTACACCTTACCAGATAAATTTTTATATCCCAAGTAAAATCAATCAGGTTATGAGTGATCAGAGACAATGTTGGTTTATCTGAGTGCATTGATTATTACATTGACAGCCACCAACATTCACCATCTTCGAGATATTTGCCAAAAAATATATAGTCTTATATCTGCTACAAAGACAGTCATATTTGTGTTTTGTTTCCCAACAAAACACAATTTTTAAATTCTGAAGCCACCTGAGCAATGCCCCCTGTCCGCAGGAATGTTTTACCCAATTGACCAACAGAAAAAAATTGGGGGAAGTCGGTTTCCAGTTTTAAGAGTTTACTAAAGAGGGAGTGGGTCTTAGTCTGGGCCTGGGTGGGCTGTGGAGATGTTAAGTCTGACATCATGTCAAGGCAATATGTTTGGCTCTAAATTCACATACATAGTCTGACTTGCACCAAATTAAACGAATAATCCACATCTCATAAACCTAATCCAGCCAATAAATCATTTCCATGCAAATAGCTTGTGTATTTAGCCTAATTCCTCTACAGCTCCCCCATTAAAACAACCACCTCCAAGTTATGTCCCAGAATTCTAACATTTAGTACACCACCAGGTGACTTGTCGAGCAAACTCCTATCTCCTGAGCTACTGTCACAAAGTGTAACTTTTCTACCATTCTCAACAGAGCTGAAGTAAGCTGGATGGAAAATAATGTAGAAGTTGCTGACAGTACCCCCTAGCACACAGAATGAGGTGGGAATATAAAATGCTTTGGTCACAAAATAGGTCAGACTAGCACTTAGCTTCGAGGGACACTTAATGGTGCTTGCAGATTTTACTAATTCTTAGTTTTGGTGTTTATACTAATAATGATAATAACAAAAGCACGCACCATAAGTTTGAACGTACCTAAAAACAGCTCCAGGATGAGTGTTACTCAGGCTGGTGATGAAATTGCTCAAGCATTACTGGTAAAAACCATATTTTTTCATATAAAGTCAACAAAACATCCCTAACAAAATGAGTTCAGCTGCTTCTAGAATTTGTATGCTGCGCAACATCATTTACAATTTCAGTCCTTTCTACATTTGGGAATGAGGTTATGCAGGAAATATGCACTTTTTTTGTTCAGCGTGCTGCTGCTCAGGTTCAATTGTTGAGCAGAAACATTTCCTATGCATTTCCTGCCCAAAGACAAATGTAAATGCTGTTGAAAATGAAAAACCATTTTCACTTAGACATAAACTAACAACAAATTACTTTTTCTTTCCTGTCTGATAACTATGTTTACATGCAGGTATGCACAAAATCAATCTGTCAAATTGAGACAGAAAAGGGAAGCAGGACTAAAACACCATATCTGTAAAAAAACCTTCTAGCCATTTGATTTCCCTTGGTGGATGGGATTTTAAACCTGACATGATTTTTTTTCAATGCTCCAAAAATTCACAATTTTTTAAAAGCCCTAAACTGTTAAGCAAAGTTTTATCTCAAGTGAAGGAGAAGAAGGACAAAAAGGAGGGGGTGTTTATGGATTAAAAGGCCATCTCTGGGTTTTTTCATACTATTTCCATTTGGTCTTTGGCTTTTCTTAATCTGCCACTCAAAGAAATATTATCCCCAAAGAAATATATAACTGAACATAACCAATTAAGTACAAAAGTATATATTATGTGAAAGATATTGGTTTAAAATAGTTTTCATTAAACTAAAATGCTTATTTCTGACAGGAAAGATAAGACAGATATAATTAATAAGATATTTTATTTTATTTTCAAAACATTTATCATTTATCAGTTTTTACATAAATTTATTTTAAAAGCTCAAAATAATTTATGCCATACTTGCTGTTGCAGCTCGTTGAACTCCTTGTCATTTTGATTTTTATCTTTGCTGATGAGCTTCTTCTTAGACTGGATGACCAATTGTGGTCTTCCTATTTCCCAACATTTCACTATGCCCAAACATTCAAGTGAGAGAAAAACATGTTGTACTGAAATATGTCAGTGGTCAGTAATAATTGTGTGCTCATCGCTATTGGTTTACCTTTGCTAAAGAAGTAATCCACACTAATTTATACATTTTCTTAAGTACTTGAAGTATGATTAGTCACGAAGAAAAACTCATGTTGTCTGAGTCAATTGATTTTGTCTGTTTTGATCAGGTTTTTAAAGCTTTTCATCCCAGGGAGGGTAAAACCTCTACCTTTTTTGTAAATTAAAATAATAAGTCTAGCAACAGTTACTTATGTTGCTAAATGTCCATCTCTGTTACTTAAATCTTAAACAAGTTCATTTAAAAAAATGTTAATTCACAACAAATGCCATATCAAAGAACTTTGGTAAAACTTGGGTAAGATTCCTGCTACAGTGGACCCACCAGTATTGGCGCAAAAGGGATTGTATTCACCTAGGAAGACCTGGAAATCAAGAATGCTTTAGACTAGGTCTGTTCAATATGACAAAATCTTGGAAAGACAATAATAGTGGTAAATCTTGCTATGATGATATATTTCTGTTCAACAAGAACAAGTGCCATCATCTTCTTCTATGTGGCTTTTTGACAAGGCCCTATTGTGTTCTTGAGCTTCTTCTACCTTGAGACTCTTTCTGCAACCTACTTTTTGCATCAGCATGTAAATAACAACTTTGAAACTTTTATAAACATTGGCGACCTATGGAGCAGGCTTAGGTAAGCCTGGCTTAGAAAAGCTTAGAACTGCTTAATTTAAAATATAGAATCGATATTATCTTGGCATCATCACAGAGGCTAACATTCACCGTCCTCCTTATGTCCTGTAATGGGCTACAGCCTATCAGTGGCAATAATAAAATACATTCCTGGTTTAGCAACATTGCAAACCAGGTATTTAAGTTTTCCAAACTTCATTTTGTTTTAGAAATGTTAAATGAATATATAACCCTTTTTTAACATGGCTGGATTACTGAGCAATATATATATATATATATATATATATATATTGTATATATATATATATATATATATATATATATATATATATTTATATATATATATATATATATTTAGCCTCAAGATGGGATGTTAAAGTATAGGCTCTCACAACACCCGCTCGCTCAATATTTGTTGCAGAAGACTTACAGATTGCTGAAGCTTATTTGGTATAATTCAAAGTTACTTTTTCTTATCCTGTAACTGTAACACTTATTATCTAAACTGATGGTTGTAGGAAGGGTTTTCTGTACCAGCCTGTTTTAAAAAAAATATGCAGAAGTTTGGCTGAATACATTTTGATATGAGAGTATAATTAAAAAGATGCTCCAGATTTTCTATAGTTATGTTACTTAATTATATAACCAGCCATTCACAAACTGGCCTTTAAAATAAGAGTATTCCTTGTAGGTAATTAAAATACTATAGCAAGTGGCAGACATCACCAAACAACATGGCAAAATTTAGGATAACACAAGAAAACCTAAAACAATTAATACTTACATTTTGTACCCAATGAATATTTAGTTAAGCACACAGATACTTCATCATCACCTGTTTCAGGTAATATTTCTTTTAAAATATTTTACGTGTAAGTGTGCTCAGCATTACGTGGTTTGTTTTAAGATCCATTGGCGGATTACCTAAATAGGACTTAATTTAAGAGCAAACAAATATTTATTTCAATAGCATTTTTTAAAGTTTGTCGTTTTGATTTTTTTTTTTTTATTATAGTTGATGTTTAAGTATCGCTAACAATATCTTGCAATTGCACATAATTATCTATTCATTTTATAAATTCCTGCCAACTTTGATCAAATTTACAACCCAAACTTGATGGGCTGCTGGTGGGATACCCACTACCACCAAGTTTAGTGGAAAACCCAGTAGTTTCAAACAGTAGAAGGTTTTTTAGTCAAATTTGCTGCAGTACCCCATCCTGATCAAGCGACTACAAACAGTGAAACTATTTTGCCTTTAACACAAGAAACTTCATCTAAAACAGAACCAACTGTACAGGAGAGCCAGTTGTACCTGTCCAGGGGTTCAAAAGACAGAGTCACAAAAACTTGTGGGTGAAGCAAGAAAAGTCCTTTGTACACAGCAATGGATTTCTTTTTATCTGTATTAACACTAATCTTAGGATATTTAAACAATAAAAAGCTGGGAGGGTTATAAGTCAATTATGAATGTAAAAGTAAAAAAGGAGAGGAAAACTAGTTTAGTTAAGTAATGTGAAAATTCTTTGGTGTGTAAAATGAACGAGCACAAACATTTTTCATTAAATATCTGAAGTCATAAACATAATTCTTGAAGTCTATTAATAGTAACAGAACTGAGACTGTTCTGTAAAATTTGTCAAGAGACACAACCAGAGCTGGATCTCAAAATGAACACACCCATAAACACTCACACATTTAGTCCAGTGTTGTGTTATCAGGCAGGTGCTCTTCGCCACCTGCCTTTTCTGGGCCAGTTAAGCTAGCACTCCTGCTGGGCTCTAAGAGGTTCTTATCCAGCCTGAGGATGAGTTGGAGTCATCCTGAGGGGTGCACTGGTGAGAGCCAATCAGGTCGATGAGTGATTCAACCTTCACTCATCCACTTCTCTCTGTTCTGCTTGACTGCCTCTACTCCCCTCAGTTGCAGTTAGTATCAGATCGCTTTACCACCTCTTTAAAATTTCTCTGTGATTCTAAGTCTGCCATCATGTCACTTTTCATTTGATGGGTTATGTCTTTTTTTCCGAAACTTGCATCCTAATTTATTCTTCAAACTGACTTTATGTACGTAATGAGTGTGATGATGTTTGGTTATACTCAGCATATGCTTTGAAAAATAATTACACTAACTTATTGTTAACTGAAATAATAAAATTAAACGCATTCGTCATCGTCAGTCACCGTCCTGTGATTGCTTATAACAGGCGGCTGTAACTAACGAGACCACCATTGCAGGAAAAACAGGATTCATTTTAGGTCTAAGTTAGGGCTTTCATAGATTTGAGGATGAGGATAAGCTTCAGTATATACAAATCTAATAAAAATTAAGTAAAGGTAAAGAGCTTCATGTCCTTTTGCTGAGAGGGGAGCCACTTTTCCTACTTGGACAATGAAAACACACAGAATGTGTTGTGTAGGGTGATGGGAGACTAGACAGCAGAGCTAGGCGCATTTTATTACAGCATAAAACAATAAAGAAGAAAAACAATTATTGCAATTGTAAGTACAACACGGCCAAGTAAGAGACTTCTGTTTGTTGTTATTTGCTAGATTTATACACCACCATCTGTTCCCTTTGTGGAACAAAACAGCATAGCTGCAGCAAAATCCATATCTTGGTCCTATAGCTCAGGGAGTAATGGAAGCCAGCCATTAAGGGAGTTAGCTTCCACTAAGAGTTTGGAAACAGGGCCAACAGGGTGACACTGCTGACAAAGATGTCACACTGACTGCTATGTATGCCTCATACTTGTGCATCGAGTAGGAGTGTAACAGTATGAGCATTCGCACTGAAAATGTTTGGTACAATCATTTCTGTTCAGCACACAAATACCAGGGTTTCCCCCAATGTAATATATAGTCCCCCCGTCTTGGTTTCCATCATTTGTTTTTACATAAATATTTTTTATACGCCAGCGACAGTGATACCAAAGATTGGTTAAAGCATATATTAGGTGAAATCAACCATCTGTAGTCAGTACTTGTTGACTACTTGTCTTCAACATCATTGAATAAAGATTCGCTATCCATAAGCAGTTTAACGCCCCATTTAATCTTTTAATAATTATGATTTTTTTTCTCATTTCAAATTGTTCCTGAACTGTTCGTGGTTTGACGACTTTTTCTAAAGATTTTGGTAATGGACTTAAAACATCCATCACTATATTTAATGTTCCAGTTAAAAGCAAAGGAAGCAACTAGTTGTATATCATTTTCTGCTCAAATGAAAGAACTCATAACACCTCAAAAACACTGCTGACTAGAGATTTCACTAAATCAAAACTTAACTACAACGCAGATAACAACAACTTGTTTAGTCAAAATAAAAGACTCAAATACCCCACAAAATTGGAACATTAGAATAATGTGAAAATTTCTTAATTGTCTAGAGCACACACACAAATAATTTTGAACTTTGACAGACAATTCAAAGGAATAAAATCTGTGTGTTTTAGCTTGCTATAAATCATTGCCAGAACACAATAAATACTTTCTAAAAGTAGTGTCTAAAAAGAACGAGTACATCCAGAATACTGTTGCTCAAGTTGTCAGTAGAACCAGGAAATACAACCATATTAGCCCAGTGCTCATGTCTCTGCACTGGCATCTTGTCACTCAGAAAATAGACTTTAAAACGGCTCTGCTTGTGTACAACTGTCTTCATGGTCTTGTGCCACTATATTTGACATGTTAGAGCTGTATTAACAGTCTCAGACTCTGAGAAGCTCAGGTTCTGGTCTCTTACTGTTTGCTGAAGTCAGGACCAAACAGGGTAAGGCTGCATTAAAGTCTTATGGTATGAAGATCTGGAAACGTCTTCTCAAATAGCCTAAACAACAGTATAGAGGCTATTGTAAGTACTTAGTTTTTTTTTTTGTTTTTTTTTTTTTACTTACTGGAGTAGATCATGAATATCCATCTATACATTAAAGCAGAAATCATTAAGAATCAAAAAAATTTCAAACTCCTTTTTGATCAAATTGTGGCCCCTAGTAAAAGACTCCCTACAAACGATCATAGTGTTACAAAGAAAATCGTGTCCAAATCGAGCAGCCTGCAGTATAAGACAGCCCCAAACATTAATGGAGCTCAATTAAGGTCTTGTTTTTAAAATAAATTAATATTTTTGATATAATCTACTCGGTCAATGTATTTTATTTTGCTCTGTTTTCCTTCTTTATAATTCAGACATACCAGCGGCTGGATAGCTCAACTGGTATGTTGCCTGACTTCCAATTGGAAGGTCATGGGCTTAAATCCAGGCTCAAATCCAGCCCATGGCAAAAATACACAACCCAACAGTGTTTTGCGCTACTGCCTACTTGGCGCCGCAAATGGCTGCCTCAGTGTAATTACACCAAATCAAATTCCTAGTATGTCCTGTATATACCTGGCAAATAAAGTTGATTTGATCTTTAATCTTTAATAAAAACATAGAGCCGATTCTCTACATGAGCTCTAAAGAAAGGAATATCTCCATATGGAATCCTAATTACTTGATTGATTTCATTAATTAAAGACCGTAGGCCAATATGCACATTCCTGTAACAGTAACCTTGTGTTACAACCTTCAAATATTTGAATTAAAGGTGTCTTTGCTTGTGTCGGTTAGTAGATGGTTGAGGCTATGTGTACACATGTCTGTGTTCAGTGTTATAGTGAGTTTGTCACCTGGTGGTGCACAATTATTACTGTGGTGAGAACATCCATCCATTTTTGTTTAATTGTTTTGGGATGATTATTGAAAATGACTTGATATGCAAAACTCCACCACTTCCTGATGTAAGGACAGCTTTTTTTCTGTCTAATTGGACAAACCATCAACTGAGTTGTGTTTGACCTCAGTAGTTAAAAGCAACAATCGAAACCTAAACAACTAGTAGAAAATATGGTGAACTGATATATGAGTTTCAATAAGAAATACTCGCGCCCCACCCCACCACCTTTGAAAACAAAAGCTTGTACTTGGCACAGTGTAGGCACAATTTGGAGTGGAGCGCATTTTTTCTCAGATCCACGGACAGTTGTAAAGGGTCAGATCAAGACGTTGCATTTATTGACTTGGAGATTGTGGACAGCTAGACTAAGCAGCTGCTGGACATATGGTCAACGGAATATTAAAATACATTCTTTGAATACTTCTAGCCTGGTGTACCTGTTATAAGTTTGTAATTTTGACTTTAAACCATTTGTACTCTAACTTCTTTGATGACACTTTTTTTAACCTAATTAAATTAGTACTGTATTTCATAGATAAACATATACTTTTGGGGTTGTCTTTATTTTATTTTTTATGCAGATGGGAGTATTAGCAGATCTGAAAAATATATTACCTCATAATATCAGCCAGTGAAGTAATCACAATACTACAGACTACTGCAGTATTATATTTCAATTCAAGTACAAAATAAAGATGCTCTTGGTATTAATAATACCTTTCATCAGTTGGATGATCTAACTGTTCTCAATGCCCATGATTGAGTTATGATTTTATGTTAGACTAATCCAAATAGATATTTTCATTCAATTTTGCAGGCCAATCAAATTTATGTTTTATAACAATATAAAAGGACTGCTAGGACATGGCAACTTGGAGAAAAAAAATTTTAAAGAAACTTTATCAAAATAATGAATATAATTGCACTGGGATTTACACAAACTATCAACTAACCTATAATCAAATTGTGACAGAAATCAAACTGAGCTTCAGAGAGAAATAAGACTGTAATAAAATAAATAATTAAGAGGCTAACAATTTCCCAAATTTAACAGAATGGTAATGGGAGTTAATATTATGTACTACTACGTTCTTAATGTGTATTTAAGCAAACCAGCCTCTGTCTGTTAAGATCACAATAATACATTCAAAAATGTAATTTCAAACCCACCAATATACTATTTTTTTAATAATTTTTCATCTGTAACATTCATTTTCAAGAGGAATGTAAAAGATGTATATCCTGTTGTACTTATGAGAACTTTTGGGAGAAAGATATAGCAACTTAATTGATAAACTCAATTAAAATACAATCAGGAAAGCCTGTTTCTATATTTAACATGAAGCAGACATTAGCTTTTTTTAAATGATGATGACTAATGATTCTCATTTCTGAAAAGTTAAATATTTATAAGACTTTTTATGATTAATAACAGATACATTCATTATTGATGCATTTTCCTATCAGAAAAAAGCTTCTGGGCTGTATGGAAAAACCTGCCAGGTGTATCAATACTTTGGCTTAACTACCTGAAGTGATGAGGACTGTTGCATTGAGAGAAACTTTAAAATGTGGACCAGCCAGAGTTTGACCTCTGGGTGGATGTTGCAATATAATCCCTTGGAACTGCAGCTTCCCTTCTGTGTTACATGCTATAAAACTATTGTCATCTCTGTATCACTGCTCACATCCTGACGTTCTGCATCGCTGACATAATATTCTTCACATGATAAAAAGAAGAATGGCGGCTGTTTTTGGACAGCTTCTAATATTTGAATCAACAGGTGAACATGCATTTGAAGTGTGTCCTGACTCACCTATTTGACCAAATCACTATAGTCTTTGTGAACCCTTGGCATATGTATATGTTCTAAGGATCACCTAAGAAATCCCAGCCTGAGCTTCCTTGAGGTCATCTCGAGGTCTGCTTGTATTGTCGTATCCAGTATCCAGACACACACACACGCACGCAGGAAGAATTCCTGCACATAATAATTCAATCACGCTGAGGGACGCAGGCGGATGCGCGTTGTAGCCATTAAGAAAACAGCCCTGCCGGCACACGTACACGCACAAACACACATTCGCCATCGATTAATACATCGTTTCCCATGATGCTCGAGCAGCAGCAGCACACACAGGTGCGCACACACCTGCAGAGGAGCGCAGCAACAGCCGTCATGTGTTCCGACCTGTAAGCAGCCGCGTGCCTGTCTGTCTCAGGCGCGCGCCGGCACGCACGCCGCGGCTCTCCTCTGGGAGGCTAAAATCCCAACAACCCTCCCCTTGGTTTACAGCCTGCAAGGCGGACGCTCTGTGCAGCTGCTGCATGCAGGGAGGAGAAAAACGCGCAAATTCAAAGCCGTGTTACCGTTCTTTCCGCGTCGGGTCCTGCTGGATGCTGGGCTTTGTGGGCGCCATCTTCCTGCAACAATTAACTGGATCTCTTACTTTCCCTCCTCCTTCCCTTCCCTTCCTCAGCTCTCTACGTGGACGCAGAGCCGCGGCGCTGTGCGGCGCCCTGGCAGCAATGCGTCATGCTCGGCGTGTTAAGACAAAAGACATGTCTGCGTGTCAAAGTGGCAACCTAATGGATTGGCGCGTGCGTCGTCCCTTGTGCGCGTGTTTGTCCTCGGGATCGTGGGTTCCACGGCGTGGCCAGGGTGGATACAGCTCAGATGCCGCTGTCCTGGCTCTTTCCGTCAGCGCATCTGTCCGTCCTCCCCCCCCACACGCATTGTTGCTTTGGGACTTCACAGGAATTTCCAGCAGACGCGTCAAATCTTCCCAATCTCGCCTGTTTCCATAGAATCCTCGTCTCTCCAGTCAAAGTCCTTCTGATTTTCCTGGAGCACTTATCCCTCCTCTGGCTGCTGATGGGAAAAAAGGGACACCCCACATCTCTAGTATTCCACCAGCCCAAGCGCAACAACGCTACACAGTAACATCTGGACCCAGCTTGTGTGTGTGTGTGTGTGTGTGTGTGTGTGTGTGTGTGTGTGTGTGTGTGTGTGTGTGTGTGTGTGTGTGTGTGTGTGTGTGTGTGTGTGTGTGTGTGTGTGTGTGTGTGTGTGTGTGTGTGTGTGTGTGTGTGTCTGTGTGTGTGTGTGTGTGTGTGTCTGTGTCTGTGTGTGTGTGTGTTCCTTTCAATAAATACAAGTTATTTTACCTTTTGAGCTGGTATTTTCTGTCATCATCGTATTTTTAGTCCCAAACTAATGAAAGTGTGTGAAGTTATGATGGGAAATAACTACAGTTTTACTTACTCTTCTAACTTTATATCTGCTTCCCTTTGTGTGAAAATAAACACAACTAAAAATCCTTTAAATTTCCAACAACAAACTTTATCCTGCGGCCTTGAAGAGGTTCTGGAAGATAAAGATCTTTCAGACGCGGAAAACCCAAGACGCATAAAGTCTGAGTGTGACAACACGTTTCCAACTATGTTCTTAATTTCTGCGCTTTAGACGGCTGCAGTATGTTTTCCCCTTGGCATAGATGTTTGCAAATCACCAATAGTTCATTATCTTCCAACAGAGACTCCCACCCGCTTTATATTTGTATTCGCTCCCCTCCACATTCATTTAAATTGCACCTTTTTTGATGTATAATTCATCAGAAGCTACTCGGTGTGCTGTGTGATTAACCCAAAGGCTGCAGCCGCCTGTAAGCCCAGAGCTCTCCCTCTCCCTGCACCAATGACCTGTCAAGGTCAAAGGCATGCTAGGTGTTCCCAATGCAAACACAGGGTTACAGGTGCTGCAGTGGTGGAAAATAAAGACTGTGGAAGACGCGTGAGCTCCAGTTGGCCGCTGTCAGTAGCCAAACACCCAACCCCACCCCCCACCTCCCTTGATCAGCTATGTAGCGAGATTCGAAGAGGAGCCGTTTTTCATTTTGCCAGCTGTTGCAAAACTAAAATCTGATTAGAAGATTCCGCTGAACTCCAAATTATATCTACTTTATATATATATATATATATATATATATATATATATAGGTAGTGTACAGTTGTTTAGGGCACTGCTGTTTGTCTATACTACATTGGAGATAAAC
The DNA here is from genome assembly GCA_032876305.1 of Orestias chungarensis. NCBI lineage: Eukaryota > Metazoa > Chordata > Actinopteri > Cyprinodontiformes > Cyprinodontidae > Orestias > Orestias chungarensis. The sequence goes on from JAVLVB010000197.1 coordinate 1,086,259, forward strand.
TGAAGGGATCACGATGTTTTACCTGCATACATCACCACTTACATGTTTCTCATAACTGTGATCTGAACTGATAGAATTTAAATCCTGGATGTGCGCTTACAGCAAATCAACTTAGTGGGAAGACAGAGGGAGTACAAAACCTGTAGGGTTTAGGTTTTTCTTTCTTTTTTTTAGTTAGAGACATTTTTCTTCCTGCTGTTAGTTTATGAAGTGAAACTAGAGGAAGTAAAGAGTGACTATATCTTTTATCTTTTTATCTCCAGCTTAGTGAAAGCAACATGTCTGTGAATCTCAACTCTGCTTACTAGAAGCAGTCAAACAAAGGCGACGTGGATAATGGAGCATGTGTGTAAACATATTAGCTCCCAGCTGTTTGCTAGAGGAAATGCTATGAATAGAGGTAGGCAAAAAGGCCAGCGCTGCGACAAGGCAATAAAGATATGAGCAGCAAGAGGAAGACCTGCACTTTATGGCGGCGAAAATCCTCGTGTGGATCACAGAAAACCTTCTACAGAAAAGCAAACAAACAGACAACCTCTTAAGGATGTGATCAAGGCTCTTTAAAGCTTCTACATGTGTTTTCAGAAGTCTTTGGCACACTGACGACAAAGTTAAATCTCACCTGCATATCGACACAAACACTGTCCAAGAATTTACATGAAAATAAATCATCTGTCTTTACGTAAGGAAAAAAGAAACTATAACTCCTTATTTTGCTGTTTGTTGATTACAGAGTTCAAACTGACAGATAGCTCCCTGCTGTGGATCATAGCAGTTAATATTTGCATCCCATAGTTCACGCACAAGAATAGGCTCTTGGGGTCATAAAGTCAAATTGTTTGTTGGATTTTTTTATTTAATTTGATTCATTCATTTATAAGCAACACAACTTTGAATTGTCACACGACAGCTCATAATTCTGAGTTATAGAAGAATTAGGAAACTAAAAGATTCCCATTGGTGTGAATTAATACCATATTTCTTCAGTCATCTTCCCTTTTCTGGCTAATTTTGACTTGTAATTTAGGAAACTCAAAACATCAGTTTCCATTATTTCACATTTGCATACCAGAGTCCTATTTAGCTGATATGGTGAATATTTAATAAATCTCTGGTTTGGAAAGTGTAGATTTAAGAAAATCCTTTTTGCCTGAAGAAAAAAAAATCTCTGAACAAAAATAATATACATATTAAAGATTGTGAATAAATACGTTAATAATTTTTGTACTAATGTATTTTCATGCTTAGTGGAAAACCAAACAGGTGAAAATGTCCTCTTTGTTTTTCACTTTTGAATAGCTTTGAAAATGAAGCTACAAGATGGAAGGAAACTAAAATGATCTTTAAATCCATAATGTTCTGGTGGTGATGCAAAGTTAAGATGAACAATTAGAGTTATGCCTTTGGAACGTTTTCATAAATCCACTGAGTTAGAAATGCCCAACTGCTCCTGAGCAGACAACACCTGAGCTCTTCACATTTGTACTGATACAGAACTTAGATTCATAAAAGCCATAAAGTCCTTTTTAGACTCTTTTGGTTTTTACTCGAATTGAAACAATTTTTAATTTCTATTTTTCTTCACACAACCACAATGCTATAAGTAAAAAGTCCTGCTAAATCCCCACTAACCTTTGCTGGTATGCGGGAATTCCCTGGACACCCTGCTGGGTCCCGTTAGTGGCTCCTGGTACGGGAACCGGGATCCGACCCACAGGAGGTCCAGTCACCATCCCGCCGGCTCCGCCTCCTCCACCGGTCGCCGAGGCCGTCACCTGGACGCTGAAATCCGGGAAGATTCTGATCATGATCCTGGCTCTGTCTTTACTCTCCTCCTGCTGTTGGTCACTTGGGTGAATCAGAGCCAAACAGAAATCTTCTTTCTTCTCAGACCCAACTTTAAAGCACAATTCAGGAACTGGACTCACGGTCCCAACTCAGTTAACTGAGAGAATGTTTTATAACTATGAGATCAGGATTTTCTGCTGTTCCGTCTTCTTTTCTCTTTATTGCTCAAAGAAAGCCAACCTGCCCCAGATAACGGTCCCCGTGTCCGGCGCTGTCTGCTACCTCTCCTCTCCTCTCTTCTGCTCCCCAACTCAACAAATCTGACAAGTCCTTATTTCATCTAAGAAAGACTAAAAGAAGTGTTGGAGCGGGGTGGGACACCCCTGCTTTAAACGAGAGGCACCGCCGGAGTCCCCACCGTCAACAGCATTCCGTCCCTGCGGAGTCCGCTGGTGAGAGAGCGGAGAGCCCGGAGGAGCCTGGAGCCACGGTCGCTCAATCAGCTGCAGCAGCTCACCAATGAGGAGCTGCACAGCGATGCAGAGTGTGTGGGTATGTCTATGAGCGGCTGCGTGTGTGTGTGTGAGAGAGAGAGCGCACGCACACGCACACACACACACACACATGCAGATACGCACACACACAACAAAAGGAAAGGCGCAAGGGTGCAGCTCAGACCTTAGGACTATATATATATATATATATATATATCTATATATATATATATATAGATATATATATATATATATAATCGCGTATTACTAGTTAAGTACCTACTGGATGGATTTGTCAAATTTCACATCTTGCTGCATCAGAAAACTGATCTGAACACACAAAGTCTCAGACAGGCTGCTGGTAGGTGATTATGGCTTGATTTTTTTGGGTTATACTCTGCGAGCATGGACAATGGACACCAAGTGCCAGATTGATGTTTAAGCTAAAGACAAAAGCAGGAAATAGTGCGTGACATTGTCTGGATTTCACCCCGGGGTAAGTTTGTGTCACCTTCCTTAAGGAATGATAAGTGCTAGTGCGCCAAAGCGCTTTACAGAGGCGAACATCTGACATCTCTGTTAAGGAAGTAGTTGATGTGTGCTTTCTGGCCTCAGTTATGAGAGACAGAAGGTCTTTTCGGTCTAATGTGATCCCAGCAGATGAAGACGCTCATCTATCCTCGCTCTGCTCACTGAGCCGCATGTGTGATCAGACTCACCAATAAAGGCTCTCTCCTCATGTCTCCTCCCCTTCCTCTCTCTAACCTAACCCTCTCTCCATCCATCTCTTCACTTCTTAGGAGCATTCAAGAAAACGTCAATATCTTGCAGCTTTCTTTTGAGTATAACCCAAATGAGCATCTTAAAAAACAAGCATTCATGTGTTGACAATGGTTTCAGGAAACAGAGGGTTTTTTTCTTTAAATAAAATGAAGATACATTTTATTTCACTTTTGCTTCAACGGAAACAATAAAGTTGTAACTGAGTGCATCAAATGGAAAATGTATGGAAAGAACTGATGATCAATTTACACAGAAAGGATCACAGGCGGCATCAATGCTTTAAGGCACTTTTCATGGAAAACGGAGTCAAAATCTCACCTGAGCTGTGCCTATGAAACTTTGACTAGTTTCTCCATATGGGAATCATGGCAATAGCCCAAAGGGGTTTTAACAGAGTAAATAGCACAGGAATTTTGTTTGATTTTAATTCTTTATCGATAATGTTTTTGTGGTCTAACCTGCTTTGATTTAGGCTATTTGTAGATGGTGAATTATTTAGGTTGTCCAGTTAAATTTAACTTAATAGAATATAAAATTATTTGCTGTTGTTCTTCAAAGAGATTTGTGTAAATGTTTTAAGTTTTAATATTATCATTTTTTTATTTGAATATGTTTCTGACTGAAAACATGTTACTGCTTGAGCTGGTGTCAGCAGCTTGAGGCAAAGAGCTGGCTTTGGTGCTTGGAGGTCACAATGAGCTAGTTTGCATGTCGGTGGTCTGACAGGAGGAGCAGATTTAGAAGCATTTCTAGAGTCCCTGGAGAAGGAGTTGAGGCATTCTGGCAACAATGTCCACAACAGTATGTATGAGTTATCGAGTTGGGCTGCTGGAAGTCACTGAAGTTTAGGTTAGGCTCTAGTGTTATAGCTGAAAAGTTTGGTTCAGCCACCGACTGAAAGCAAAAAGGCTTTATGGCAGCTGGGTACCAAAACTGTGGATATGCATGCCATGTGCCGTGAATCAAGCAAAGGACCCCGCTACTAGTGATTCCTCTGTCCTTGGTGCTGACTAAGTGGTCTGCGCTCAGGAGATGTAGTGAAGTGGTATCTACATTGGGCTCTTACAGGGAAGGATCACCAACCCTAAGCTCCAGAAAAGTGATCATGTCCTCACAATGTCCTGAAGCAACCAAACCAAAAGTAGATGATCTGAAATGTGCTGGTCTGCTAACTTGGCTAGGCCAACAAGAGTATGACCTTCAGCTGGGACAGAGCCTACTAGTCTAAAGCATCAACCTAACAGGGTTTCTTCATCTTTTTGTTTCCAACTTCTGATAGTTCTCTCTTTAAAGGCTTCATCTGAAAAAGGGATCCAATCCAGGAAAAACAAGTTTGTGATATGATGTGGCAAAAGAAGGTCTTGCTTTTAAAATGCAAGTTATATTTGGTCATTTCAGCAGAAAATTACCAGATACATCTACTTCCAGGACAAACAAAGGGCTGTTCTCTCCCAACACTCTGGTTTCCATTAACCCTTAACCTTGGAACCCACCACCATTCTACAATCTAGCTGCATTGTTGGGAGATCATCGCGATCATTGTCAAGAATACTCTGACTAAGGAACCTGATCCCGAACTTCAACCCCAGCTTATTAACTAAGTCCCTTTCACTGTTCGCTCCCTAGTCATATATTGGTTCCACAGCTCCAAGTTCTCCTGTCACCCTGGTTCCAGGCAGGGTGACAGGATCAAGCATGCAATATCAAAGGGCTACTACTGTCAATGTTGACCTCTGTCACATGCCACGCACTGTCACCAACTGCATGCGTTGTAGACAAGCTGTCAAATGTCAGTCTTCACTCAAACAGAATATTGAGCCAATGTGATAAAGGGAGGGATGGAGAATCTGATTTCAAGTGGGTTAAGAAGGGGAACCGTTGAAATGTATCTTTTAAATTGTTGTTGGGCAGCAGCTAAAAATCCTTTTTATACAATCAACTCTATAATTTTAAGTTATAATTTTATATTTAGAAGTATTAGCATATTCATTTTTATATATAATTTTATACTTTTAATTTTTGAAATAAAAATAGTACTATCTATGTGGTAATATAATAAAGAAAGGACGATATAACACTTTTGAGATCACTTGTTCCACATTTTGAATCCTGGAGCTATTCTGTTAAGTAAGTCAAACTTCACAAAGCCTGGAAAAGTTTTGCTTTATATATCCGTGGTCTGATGATTAGTTTTCATGGCTTTTACAGTGTTTTTATTCTGAATAAGAACAAACAAAAACAAATCTAAACGTCTGAATTTGTGGAATTTCCTTATGAGCCTTCCAAGGCCAAAACACACTGGCTAGGACTTGGTCTCCCATCCGTCAGAAAATTTCAGATTTAAGCAACACATGACTTTAAATTAAATGAAATGAATAGATGTCAACTGCGTAAGACTCCTTCTTACTGTGCATATGACCATCTGACCGAGGTAGACCTGGTATTTTAGTTGGCTGGTCTGATGCTTAGGGCTGCTAGAGTGGCAAAACAATATCAGATTTGGAAAAAATACAAATTGAAACTATGAAATTTCAACATTAACAAAATGATTCCACAGTACTGTTGTTTCACTGTTTATCACACAGGCGGACAGCAAATAATTTAATGTAGGTAGATGTTAAAGACCACACTCAAGAAGTTTAGGTTTTGGTTGATTTTGGCGGCTATTGGGAAAGAGAGGTAGTGTTTTGTCTGAAAGAAGACGATGAGGATCAGCGCATAGCATCGTAAAATCCTGATCTCCCAGTCGCCTGCAGTTGGATTGAAGTACATTTCTGTTTACACAGGCTGTGTGAAGTCAGAATAGCGATGAGGTAATTCATGTAATTATTGGCGAAACAATGTCAAACGATGATGTTGAGGTAGGCCTTAACTCTTTAAAGCCTCCTCCAATAAGTTGTCAAGTTTTACATCTGGAGTCTTTAACAATATGGAAAGAAATTCAACAGAAAATGTTTTGGTATATCTAACAATTATTACGTTGTGATAAGACATAATTATCGTTGTGTAGTTAACTGCTTTTTTCAGGTATATCTGCCTGTATGCAACAGGGGCTTTGAGACAAGTTTTATCATTAAATGATACAAAAGCTCTCAGATGCATTGAGATTATTTCAGAAACCCTGCGTATCAAATATGATACATATGGCATTAAAGGGACAAAGCAGTCAACACATTTGTACTTGTTAGACCCCCTGCAATTTCCCTATCGGGCCAACCGGCCTGTGGACGATGCAGTGAAGATGGGTCTACACTTCATCCTCCAACACCTTTACCACCCAGGAACTCATGCAAGAATTCTGTTCCTGGATTTCAGCTCAGCCTTCAACACAATTATTCCAGGACAATTACACAGCAAACTGACTGAACTCAGCATACCAGCCTCCACCTGCCAGTGGATAACTGACTTTCTTACTGTTAGAAAACAGCAGGTGAGGCTGGGAAAGTGTACTTCAGTGACCCGTACCATCAGCACGGGTGCTCCACAGGGTTGTGTACTCTCTCCACTGCTCTTCTCGCTGTACACAAATGACTGTACCTCCATGGACTCCTCTGCTAAAATCCTGAAGTTTACAGATGACACAACAGTCATTGGTCTCATCAATGACAGTGATGAGTCTGCTTACAGACGGGTGGTTGATCAGGTTGTCCTCTGGAGCAGTCAGAACAACCTGGAGCGGAACACAGCAAAAACAGTGGAGATGACCGTGGACTTCAGGAGGAGCCCCCCAACCCTGCCAGCACTCACCATCCTACACAGGACTGTGATGGCTGTGGAGTCC